>MU192425.1:0-12984 GCA_016904865.1 Pissodes strobi
AGATTGAAGCCAAGTAATTAATAGTACTATTGCAACAGTCACTTTTTAATGATGTAAAAAGCAGCGTTTACAAAGATAAAATGTTCTTTGATCGTCTTATAGGTTTTCATAAGAATAAATCAGAAATCCATGAATAATATCATTACGACAATTATTACATCAATGAATCCGTGTGCAATATTACTGTAGACATTGTCTTAAAAATAGAATCAAGGGATGAATAATATTCTTACGATAACAGTTGCTTGACCAAAGACAGAATTTACATAGTTTGTAGTTAGAAACGCAGAAATTTTCATTCGCACGAGACAAGGAATGCATAGAGCAATTATTGTTTACAAAGATAAAAAATAATTTTTTTAACCGTAACGAATGTTCTAAAAATGAACGCGAAAATCGATGAATAATATTATTACGACAATCGTCATTAATTAAACTTATAAAAAAGACACGTTTACTAAGTTGGGAATTTATCCTAAGACTGCCGTAGAAATTGACCAAAGAATAGTAATCCAAGTATAATATTGCTAACTCAATAATGACTTATTAACTACATAAAAAATCAGCTATTACAAAGATAAAAATATTTTCTTATAACGTCGTAAATAATTTCGTAAAAAGGAAAATATTAAGACAAACGTCATTTTTTAATTATAAGGCAGCGTAAATGTATCTTTAGATACTTACGTCATAGAAATTAATAAGATTATTACGACAATCGTCACTTATCAATTAAAGGAAAAACAACAATATAATGATGAAAAATGTACACTTATTTTCTCCCTAAGCGTCGCAAATATTTTTCTAAAAATCCATGAATAATATTAGTCTCGTACACTTTCGACGAAATTATTACCCAGTATTTTTCTGTAATTACGACCATGAGCATACGACCGTACCCCATAAAAACTACATAAATATACTAACCTATATTTAGCAACCAATATCGAAGTCTCGGTATCATAAACAACTATTTAACTAACTGAAAAAGAAAAACAATGCAACACGTTCTCGAGGGGATCGCATTAAGATAAAATACATATTTTTTCGTTCCTCCAACTAGTAGCCGGTCCGGCGGCATCCGATCGTAGATCTATATTACCATTAATTACGTATGGCCAAGCAGATTCCCTGTAAAATAAACTAGTTCCAAACACGATTTTATCCGATGCAGTCGGTTAAAACAACGCTTAACAAAGAGGTAACCAGAAGCCGCCATATCCCTTGTTACGACCAACAAACATGAATGTTTAATTTTCAAATTAAAATAACAAAAAAAAACAAGATGGGAATGCAGGAGCGTACACGGGAAATGCCAGAAACGAATTTATAAACGTATATCCCTAGGAAAGTTTCTCCTCCTCTAATATGAGTAACTGCATCCGAATACTTCTCTCAATATTATTTTTTGAGCTTTCCCTATGTTATAAGCCTGAACAATGAATATTGTACCTTGCTTGTTCCACTTAGGCCTTTTTTTAGATTCATGATAGCATTCTCTATCTGCCATTGGCCTAGTTTCTGTCACCGTCCTCCTCTCCTCTTTGTTTGCTTCATCTATAAAAACTTGTTAGGTTAGCTCCCCAAATCAATTTGAATTCAGGGGGATTTTATATTCTGGTTTCTCAGTAAAACTATTCTGATTTTTGAGCGTCAGGTCCCATTAGACCAATATCATTCATCCACACCTATCTCCAACACAGTTTCAAAAATATTCGTGTTCGAGTTCAGCCCTTCCAGCCCTCAAGTTTTGCTGCAAATTTTTAGTTGTTAAGAGAGCAATGCTTTAGTGATAATATAACTCCATTCAACCTCTTCAGAAGTTTGATTTAAAATGTATTATTCTTTTTTAATTTTTGGACTATGTCAGACGAGTTTAAAAGCGATTTTAATCTACGCCAATGTAGCGCAACATATTTTACGAGATTTATCATTAAAACCAGAGCATATTTTCTTGCACGAATTGGACCTTCGGGGGAAATATGCTAAATATAGAAAGAAGCCTCTTCTTATAATGAGCATACACTTAAGGCGCAGAAAATTCTATGCGCCTATTCTGCAATAATTTATTAGGTCATTGTTACTCGCGCTACCTTTCGTAGGATTAGATGCAGAAGCATGAAATTACATTCTCTGTTTTCTGGTGCTTATTAGTATCGAAAGTGTGGTATAGTGCCATTGTTTTGAGGTCCCAGAGGTTCAGGTTTTTCAATTACGGAAAATCGACCGCATATTTAGTAGTTGACCATATAATAACGTTAAAAATATGCCATATCGTTAAGATAACTGAGCGATTATTTACCCAAAGATTGTGATAAGGTAATCGTCGAATCTCTATTCATTTATTTTTTTGGTTTAGCGTGTCTTAGATTCATTCCCTATTTTCATTTTGAGGATGAAAAAGCTGATGCTGTGCTTTTAAATAATACAAGCTAATTTCGATTGAATTTTGTTGTTAAGGGCATTTGTGCCTTTTGCTATTTAATATAACGTGCTTTTCCCGAACGCACTTTCATTTAAACAAATAAATGCATATATCAAAATTCAATCAATCAATCAATCAAGTAGCACTACAACCCTGGGTGGGTCTTGGCTTATTGTACAACTTTTTCCAGATGTTTCGATCCTCCATCATTTTATGTTGGAAGGTGATGCTCATTTTTTGTAGATCTGACACAATGTTGTCTCTCCATCGCATTCTGGGTCTTCCAGGTGGTCTCCTTTCTCCATATCAACTTCACCAGTCTCTCATCTCATCCTGCAGTCCATGCACATGACTTGCCCATCTTAGTCTCTGGCCCTTGATTTCTTATACCACATCCCCATCTTTATACAATCTCCTAATTTCGGCATTTGTTCTCATTCTATATTCATTTGTGGTAGTATAGTGGCATGGTCCGAAAATTTTTCTCAAAATCTTACGCTCAAATCGCCTGAGTTTTTCTTCGTTCTATTTTGTCATTAGTCTTATTACTCTTCTTGTTTCTTTTCGGCACTTCGTATTCTCTTCTACTTTCATTCGTCTGTACTTGGATCCATCTATTTCTCGCCGATTGTCTTTTTTTTCCAGTTGCTGTCGGCATTCCTCGTCATATCATGTTTTTGTCCTCTTTCTCTTACTTCTTCCGAAGACCTCATCCTCTGTCTTCTTCATCACTTCAAATGTTTTCCCCCATACCTGTTCAATGTCATTGTATTCTACTTCAAAGATCAGGGATCTTTCTATATTGCTGAATTTTTGTCGGATTCTGGCATTCATTCATGTTCCATTGAGTACTCATGTTTGATTTATTATATTTGTGTGTTGATATTCTGGCCCTGACACTCGCTCTGCCCAGGTAATGCTCTGAGTCTCCATCTACCCCTCTGAGGCTTCTCACGTCCATAATGTTACTGCCATGTCTCGCGTCCACAATGATATGATCGATCTGGTTACGGGGGATGTGGAAGTGTATGTCCTTATGCGGGAACATAGTTGACTTAATCATCATGTTATTGCTTGCTGCATTTTCTATTAACCATTGCCCATTATCATTGGATATGTTATGGAGGCTGTGATTGCCTATTGTCAGAAGGAAGCTCGGTTATTTGCGTATATTGGTATTAAAATCTCCGCATGTCATGTTTTGGCATGCTCTCTAAAGCTTTTTCCAGCGCATCGTAGAAAAATTAAATAAATAAAATTTCTCTCATACTTTATATAGATAGCACTGACATTTCATAAAAGCGTCACGCTTATACCTACTTCAATTATCTCTTAATGCAAACAACTATTAATCTCTCTCATCCATCAGCGGATTAAAAATAAACTAAGCGAGCATATGAAGGTCGGTAAGGAGAGAACAATTCAGATATGATTTCTTAGAAGAAAATCAATATACGGCAAAGGTAAATGTCAATAGCATCAGACAATCGTATAATAATTATGCCAAAACATTTTGCGGTAATAAATAAAATGACTAATATCAGACGCAATGTAGAAATATCGGTAAAATAGTACATTACGTGACAAGTCTGGATAATAGTGTTTTCTGGACAAGCTGACGAAAAACAAAACTGTAATTTCACTATCTTTTGACAGCCGTCTGAAATGAAAAGGTGATTTTAAGTGAAAATGTTTTTGCCTTGTTCAGCACACTTGTTCCTTGGTAGTGAAAAAGAGTGAGCTGTCTACGCATGTAACGCCCAAAGCTGTCTACGTTTGGCTATTTAACGCATATTCTGGTAATTCTTTTTTGCGATCCAATTTTCTGTTTTCATGTTCGTGTTATTGAGTCAAATGTTTGATTTTCAATCGGCCATGTGGCCTTAAGCACACATCGAAACAGATGAAAAACACAAAACTTTATTTTAAAAACCTAACATGGAACAAATGTACAGAGGTTGTTTAAATCCAGAAATTGGGATAGTCTTTATTGTTGCTGTGACGTAAATAAATCTGTAACAGAATTTTATCAGATTGTTAATTACATTTTTGTTGATTGTGTTGGGAGGGTCTATCCTGTATGGAATAATGAAGAAATCATTAAATTAATCAGAGACAAAGGAATGTTTTTAACTAAATATAAAAGAACTAAAATAAATTTTTGGTAGGATAAATATAGGAAAAAAATTAATTAAAAATTAAAAAGCATATATGCTTTTTACATAAGTATCTGTAAGTGATCCTAAGTATTTCTCGTCCTACATTCGCAATCAAAAGAATGATGCTGATATACCTGCTCAAGTGTCCTATAATGATCTTTCTGCATCTGGCACAGAAAATATTGCAAACCTGTTTGCTCAGTACTTTAGTTCTGTTTTTATACCTGAAGTCCCTGCTTATCAGGTAAGGTCCCTCCTAAAGATCATTTTTATAACAGGGCCTTTTCGGAACAAGAGATTAGGAAAGTCATAACTAAAGGGCAACAGATCTGTTGGACCTGATGGGGTTCCTGTATATATAGTTAGGGCTGCGGCGGAACCTATTCTACATATTTTTAACCTTAGTCTACAAAGTTCAACCTATCCTACAGATTGGCGTATAAGTAAGGTAATTCCATTACATAAAAAAGGGCCTAAGCATGAAATAGTAAGTTATCGTCTTGTCTCTATCCTAAATGCAGTATCCAAGGTTTTTGAGATAACCTTATTTGATCGATTATATGATGACATGTTAAGTAAAATATATCTAAATACCAACATAGCTTTTTACCAAATAAATCTACATTAACAAATTTAATTACATTTTGTCACTTTGTTCATAATTCATTTAATAGGAGAAAGCAAGTTGATGTAATTTTTACAGATATGGAGAAGGCATTTGATAGGGTAAAACATAGTCTTGTTGAATAGGCAGCAGTATGTCGAGATCAAGGGTGCCAGATCTGATGTTTATATGAGTACGTGTGGAGTTCCCCAAAGTTCCAATTTGTGACCTTTGTTGTTTTTGATTGCTATTAATGACATATGTTCTGTTGTTGGGAATGCAGAAACCTTACTTTTTGCCGATAATTTAAAAATGTATATGGAAGTAGGTTCTATCGAGGATTATGTTCGTTTGCAAGCAAGTTTGTATAACGTTATAGACTAGTGTAATGCAAATTCATTTGACTTTAAACGCAAAAAGTGTTCTGCTATGTTTCTTACACTCAATAGAAATATAGTTGAACATACTTATAATATATACTGCTTGAGGGTTCCAACAATGAGATTGACTTGTGTGGTATAGTTGACTGCGATCTGGCTTTTACAGATCACATTATTAATATAGTGAATCGGGCACATAGAACAATGAGCTTCATCATCAGGTCCTCTAAAAGTTTTAATGTTGAGTGTTGTCTAAAATTATTTGACAGTCTCGTATTGCCAGGGTTGGAGTATGGGAGCATAATATGGTCTCCACAATATGAAGTTTGAATTAACACCAGAGGAAATTTGGATATTATCCAAAACAAGGTTTCAATCATAAGTTGTTATTAGAGAAATTTAATAGATTATCTTTGGAAAATCGGCGTATTAAAATTTTCCTGGTATACAGGGTGTCCCGGAAAATGTGGGCACCCTCTCATATTTAGATAGAAGACGAAAAAATAACACGAGAAGTTCCTATAATTTTTTTTCCAAACGCCCTCCCTACGGAGATATGGGCCCTTAAAGGACGCCCCTGAAAAACGTTTTTTTGTAAATAACTTACAAAGTGCTTGAAATATTTTAATAAAATTTTGACTTGATCAACACTGGTGACGATCACTTAAAATGATGTCACTGGAACACATTTGTCTTTTTTAGTTTACCAGGGACGGACTAGCTGTTAAACATTAATGCTTATTTTTTCTAACACTCAGTACGATAACGATTCAAAAAACATATTTTTCGATGGCTTGAAACCTAAGCCAAAAAGAAGGTACTCTTGCTCAAAATCGATAGAATGAACCGTTTTCGAGAAAATAAACTCATTTTATTTCAATTAGGTGGTAATATTAAACAAATTTATTTTACAAAAAAAAGTGTTTAATTAATTAAAAACTTCATATATAGGCTCAACATGGGCTCCTTGAACTCTGATACATTCACTGGCACGACGTATTGAGGATTCTTGCACTCGCCAAAAAATCCCTGCATTGTTTTTAAGTTGTTCGCAATGAAATAAAATCCTCCCTAAAAGTCCCTCCCTGGTTTCAACAGGAGTTGAATACACTAAATTTTTTAAATGTCTTCAGAGATAAAAATCCAATGGTATTAAGTCGGGGGAACGCGGAGGCCAAGCTACAGGATCGGCCCGGCCGATCCAATGATTAGGAAAAACATTGTTCAGGTGTTCCCTTATTGCAACACTAAAATGAGGTGGAGCCACATCGTGCATGAACCACATGTTTTATCTAGTTTCAATTGGCACATTCGCTAACAGTTCTTGCAGATTATTTTGTAGGAATTCTAAATAAAGTGGTCCATTAAGCCGTGCTGGCAATACGAAGGATCCTATTAAAGAATTTCCAATGATTCCGGCCCAAACATTAATTGCCGGGAATTGATGTTGATACCGCGCAATAATCGTAGAATGAGGGTTTTCTTCTGCCCATACATGCACATTATGGGAATTTATTATGCCATTTTTATTAAATCCTGCTTCATCCGTGAAAAGAACAGAGCCAATAAAACTAGGAACATTTCGTTGTTGTTGCAATACCCAGTTTACATACACTACCCTAGCCGGAAAATCGTTTGGATTAAGTTCGTGCACTTTTCTAAATGGTAGGGGTATAAAAGCTCTTCTTTAAGTACTTGTTTTGGTCCCATGCAGCTGTACAGCAAGTTTTCTAACACTTATTGAAGGATCCACTTCTACAATGTTTAAAATGTTCTCTTCAAATTGTACAGTTCTGACCGTGCTTTGTACACCAGCATCATTGGCTTTTTTTACAAACGTTCCTAAAATATTTAAAACGGCAATTTTGGTACTTACTCCTAATTAATCACTTCGGTTTTTATACCAGTCTCCCTTAAACGTTGGTCAATACGCTCAAATGTCTTCCTATCTGGAATTCTACGGTTAGGAAACATATCCTGATACAATCGTCTTGCTTCCACAGCATCACAAAACGCACGACCGTACATCAAATGCATATCTGCGTACTCATTGTATGTGTATTCCATATTGCATTAATTACGAGTATTTACAGCATAAGTTAATATTTCTTGCTAACGATGTCAAGTTAAGGAAGTTGACTTTGTCAAAATTGATAATAGATTTACCTTCTTATCGTTAATCAACTTAAATAAGTACCTGCATTCTTTAAATACCTGAATCCCACAAAAAAAAAACATTAAATAGAATTTTAGGTATGCAGACAAAACTTTTATATTTTATTTATTTTCTCGAAAAGGGTTCATTCTATCGATTTTGAACAAGAGTACCTTTTTCTTGGCTTAGGTTTCAATCCATCGAAAAATATGTTTTTTGGGTCGTTATCGTACAGGGTGTTAGAAAAAATGAGCATTAATATTATTAATATTATCATTTTAAGGGATCGTCACCAGTGTTGATCATATCAAAATTTAATTAAATTATTTCAAGCACTTCGCAAGTTATTTACAAAGAAACGTTTTTCAGGGGCGTCCTTTAAGGGCCCATATCCCCGTAGGGAGGGCCTTTGGAAAAACATTTATAGGAACTTCTCGTGTTATTTTTTCGTCTTCTATCTGACCACGAGAGGGTGCCCACATTTTTCGGGACACCCTGTGTATTTATAAAATTTTAACTAACAAAATTACTTCTCCAGAAATACTTTCAATGCTTCCATTCTTTATAAATGTTGGAAATACAACACAATGAAAGACTTTCAATTTGGATTTTCTTAGGACAAGCATGTATAAAAACACCCCCATCTACAAAATGTGTAATTATTATGTTGGTGACTTAGATTTAGCTATAATTAATGTAGAAGCTTATACAAAACTTATGGAGGATAGACTGTATGTCTCTCAGACTCAGGCCTGAATAATGGTGATATTTGCTTCTATTTTATGGACTGATAGGTTTTTGTTGGGCATTAGGGTAATACATACTTATATTTATACTTTGTATATAGTGTCTGTAATAGGCTTTTTGGCTGTTGATGCTGTATTTAATAAATAAATAAATAAATAAATATAAAGCACCATCGTGCCCGTATATTCCTACTGTGAAACCCGGAACCACCAGCGGTGAGGTGGTCTTTCACCGGACGATGCGAGTAGGCGTATGCATCTACCACCTAAGGCCGCGTCCACTGGAACCATGCATCGGCCTCAGACTCATTCCTTTGGCGGTCCCTAGTCTGACAGGGGTAAGAATGGGGTTTGTTGGGTTACTCCCCTAATATATATCCCATTTGGATTCTTATTAGTTTGATGGGGCGATCTGCTGGGGCCTTCCCTGTTTATAAGCATCTTGGTGGAAGCTTAAACCACGTATTCATTACCTTAATGATTTTTTCATTCACCATCTTCAGCCTCAGCCCACCATGTTTCTGCGATTCCTACGATGTCTATATTTTGTCTGGTCATTTATTGCATCAAATTTGCCAGCTTTCCAGCTTCAAGTAGATTTCGTACATTCCATGTAGCGATCTTCTTCTTCTTCTTCCGCAAATTCCTCTTCACTCCAGCTCCCCCTGAAGGTCCGTCTGAATATCTATTTGAACCTCAGTAATATTTTGAAATAAATGACGTCCTCTTAAGTTAATTGAACAAAAATGCTTCATCCTTGTGATTCTCTTGAGAAAAGAATTCACAGAGCTAATTTTCCTTTGCCTTCCTTCGCTTATACTGGGATTTAGTCCAGGTTTTTGTTAAATATCTAAGATTATCCTGCCAATATTTGGTCGCCAGAGCCTCGATATTTGCCTAAGTCATCACTCGTGCAAGTGACGTTGTACCCCTTACATCCCAGTACAAATGCCCATTTTCCAGATTTTTCGAAAATAAGTAATTAACTGTAGGTATAAAGCAAGATTAATATTTTTTAATTTAATGTTGAGTTTCAAGACGCTAAGAAGCACAAAATGTGCCATTTAAATACTCGATTCTTATCACGCATATTCGAAACCTCGGGCTAAGACTATCGAAATCTTATCAGAATAATTATGGCAAAAATTTTGCATATTTGGGGATAACTTTTTTCTAAAAATCAGCGAACGAGATTTCTTAGGTATACGTCCAATATGATTGATTTTAATCAAAGATTGATGCGTTTGGATACATTACGCAAATTTATGTAAATACTAAGTATTAAGAAATTCGCATATTTGTTATCCACGTTCAGACCTCTCCCCGTGTACAATAACAATCGTTCCCTTACTCGTATATTTATTTTATGTGCATTGTAACCGTACCAGTGTGATTTATATTTGAATATATTTAATGGCATTTAACAAGGTCTAGGTCTCTCAGCGAGCACCAACAGCATTCACGAGTACCTAATCGTGAGCGACCAGTTTTTTTATTTTATTGCAATTTACAATTCGACGATGCACAGGGGGTACTCTTTTGTTTTAGGTACGACTTGTAGCCGCTGACTTTTGGCCTTTGCCGTATTTAATGTTGCGATATAAAATGCCGGGCTTAATGTTGAAATAACTTGTCTTGTCCCTGTTGAGTAGGTCTTGTCGGTTCTTAAAGAAGTACTTGCCAAAATCGTATACCTCATTTCAATAAAGCGAACTAAATTTGTTTAGTAATATAAAACGTAGGCAAAAAGTGATATTTTGGTATTCATAAATCACATACAACAATTGAAAATAGCTTGCATGTGACGAGAGATATCTTCAAGATTTCAGAAGTCTGGTTTCAATAAGTTTATGGACGGTTAAGTCTCATGCAAAATGCTGTCTACTATTTTGTATTGGCATAGGAACTACAACTTTTGTAGGCGACAATCAGGCACAGAAGCTTAAGCAGAACAACGTTAAATATATTAAATCGCTTTATAACATTATGGGTCGCTAATGCTTTCAAGGATTTTTTTTTGATATTCATACGCTTTTATTTATAAATATTACTTGTGGGCCACTCTTCAGATCGCAGAAACCGTGAGAGGTGCAGTCAAGTTTAAATTGGTGGCAAAGTTGCTCAGTTATAGCTTATCGAGAAATGTAGAAAATTCCAACCACATCCAGAGATACCCAAAATTTACCATAGCCTTTTGGCTTTTATTTTCGACGAAATTTATCGTATTTTAGATATAGGAGATCAAAGGGTTTCAATTTTTGTCGCATTGAAAAGAACAAAATCCAGAATATTTGATGATTGAAGAGAAATTGAAAATTTTTCAAAATTCTCTTATGGATGTTCAACATACTTAAGAAGGAAGATGGTATCATAACCACCAACAAAAATGAAATAGTGGATGAGTGGAAGCATTACTTTGACAAGCTCTTAAACACATATCGACAAAATGAACTTACTACAACCGAATACCAAACTGCAGAACCCTCAGTAGAACACCCTACATGTGAAGAAACTATCAAAGCTATCAAGAAGCTCAAAAGTAACAAAGCACCAGGTAAAGAACTGCTTAGATTTGGAGGAGAAACACTGCACAGGCATCGACATAGACTTGTTACCCTTATATGAAACCAGGAGTAAACACCAGATGAGTGGAAAGAAAGCCTCATCATTCCTATCCATAAAAAGGGGAACAGATCAAAATGTAGTAACTATAGAGGGACATCCTTGATCAACACATCGTATATTCTTGCAAACATACTGTTGGAATGCGTGAAACCCATCGTAGAGTCAGACATAAGAGACTACCAATGTGGATTCCGTAAAAATAGATTTACCGACGATTAGATATTTACAATAAGTCAAATGTTAGAATAATGCTGGGAATTTAAGAGAGAAATTCATCAACTGTTTATCGATTTCAGATAAGCGTACGATAGTATTTTAAGAGTTAAGCAGTGGGACGCAATGTTAGAATTAGGAATCCCCAAAAAGCTGATCAATCTAACAAAGATGTGTGCTAACGGCTCCAGAAGTAGAGTAAAAGTCGAAGAAATCGTTTGAGGTGTCTAGTGGCTTGTAGCAGGGTGATTCACTCCCCCCTATACCCTTCAATATTGCCTCGGAAAAAGCAATGAGAGAGGCAGAAATAACCATGGAGATCTTTGGCGTTGATGGCCCAAGAATCCTACTAGCTTTTGCCGATGACATTGACGTGGTTAGAGACACCGTGATAATGGTGAAGGAACTATTTATTAAAGTTGAAAGCAGGCTGAAATAATGGGTTCTCAAATTAACGAGGACGAAACGAAATATATGTATGTTAGTAAAAGAACGAGAAGAGATAGAATATGGCAAAACGTTACACTAGAAGAATACAATTTCGAGAGAGTAACAAGGCCACAATCTTGTTAAAAACTGGTGTATAAGGGAAGGACTAAATGTCAATCCCAGTAAAACCGTCATAGTACCGTTCACAAAAAGGAGAAAAGTGAACCTTACAGCCTCTAGCCCAGACGGCGTGACGGTTGAACTCTCAGACAGTGTTAAGTACCTGGGGATAGTCCTGAACATATGGAAAGAGCTACCAAAAAGGCAACAGCGGCACTTTGGGCATGCCGCAGACTTTTTGGCAAAACATGGGGTTTAAAACCCAAGATGATCTATTGGTCATACATTACGGTTGTAAAAGCAATAGTCACATACGCCTCACTGATCTGGTGGACCAAAACAGATGAAAAGACTACGCAAGGAACACTACAAAAAGTGCAAAGACTTGCCTATCTGGGTATCACAGGGGCCATAAAAACCTGCCCCACGATAGCACTGGAGACGATGCTGGACCTTCTTTCCCTGCATTTAAGCGTGAGGAGGGAGGCCTTATTAAGCGCGTCCAGAGTAATCCGGACCCAATTAACTAAGTCAGGTGATCTGACTAGCCATCTAAAGATTCTGAACACAATCAGAATCGAATCGCTGGCCAAACCAACACACCATATGCCAAAGACAAGGGATTTTCAACGCTCCTTTAAGGTGATCATAAAAGATCGCCCAACAATGAGAGCACTACAGCCCGAACGAGGTACATTGGTCTGGTACACAGATGGATCTAAAATGGAACAAGGTGTCGGCGCCGGGGTTTATGGTCCTAGATGCAGGATGTCAAAATCTCTAGGTAAAGCCCCATCCATATTCTAAGCAGAGATCCATGCCATTTAACTGCGCGCCTCTGAATGCATCAAAAGAAAATCGAGAGGCGCGACTATAAATATACTATTCGACAGCCAGGCGGTTTTAAAGGCACTAGCCTCGTGCGAATTTGCCTCAAAGCTTGCCTGGGAATGCCGGAACGCTCTTAACTAACTGGCTAAACATAACAGAGTCACTCTGTTGTGGGTGCCAGGGCACGAAGGAGTGGAAGGCAATGAAATTGTCGACCAATTGGCCAGAGAAGGAGCACAGAGTTCATTCTACGAACCTGAACCATTCTGTGGCACCACCAGAGGACACCTCGGAGAG
>MU192425.1:12994-26829 GCA_016904865.1 Pissodes strobi
AAAAAAAATAATCCTGAGATATTATGCTGAAATAACCCAAGGTTTATTTGACTTAACTCTAGAAAAACGCTAAAAGGTACGTGTTAACTTATTTTTTTGGTTCATTAGAGGATCTAAACTATTAAATAATATAGATAAATGTCAAAAAAAAATCGTTGAAAACTACGCAAAGGAAAATAAAATATCCCTGTCATTCTATTTCAGGGAAATTATTAATGCTAAAATGGCCTCTTGAATTTATTTGCACTGGTTCAGAAATTGCACATAAAACATCCTTTACTTCGTAAGTTAATATCTTCCTTTTCAGGTCATTTCCAATTTAACACCGATAGGAGTCATACACTTAACTGTAAAGTTGATTTTGGTTTTTTTGACGACTAGACCTGGAAACAGTTGTCCGTCGTATTTAACTACCACATAATTCTTGTCGTCTTTTTGTACTATTTCTTTTTCTTTTAGTTTGTTAGTATGCTCTTCATTTTCTAATTTAGAGTCTTTTTTCCTAGCATCCCGCTGCTCTTTTTGATTGAGATTTTGAATTTTCTTCATTTTTCTGTTTTCTTCTTCTTGAGTGTCTTGAAGTTTTTATTTTCCTTTTTCTGATGATATTCTTGCCAATCTGAAGAAGTTACTACTGCTGGTACTCTTTCTTTAGGTTTTCCTTTTGTAGTATTTTCTTTGTAGTTTTGTATATAAAAGCTTTTTTGACACAAAAAAAATATATTTCAGGCATTTTGCTTTAACTTAAATATGGTAATTCATATCTAATATCAATAACTTTTACGTAATATAAAAAAAAATTTAATAGATGCAAATCACTTACCTCAGAACAAGACACACATTACTCCCACTGTTGATGGGCCACAACTAAAAATTATTTTTCTAGCATACCCGATACCCACCGCACACAGCCAATCAGAATCGAAACGTTTGTTTACTATTTTAGAATGTCAAATATTTCAAATTTAGCCACACTTCAGCCCTTCGGATTGGCGCTGTGCGTAGGGGAATTAGGGTATAATGATTTTTCTGCAGGTTTAAAACTGATGTCTCGGAATTTGATTGCGTGGTTGCCAAGTGTTTAAGGAAATCACTAAACTTCTTATTTTTGTGTTCTTGGGTTACAAATTCTTATAAATAAAATAAAAAAAAATAAACTGCCGAGTACTGGGTCACTTACCTTACTTATTATTCAATAAAATTTGCATCTTTTAAATCATTTCAAATTTAACTTGCTTACTGTTACCATCACTTGTGTTAAGTAAGTAGATTTATTTGTCTGAAATCTTATTTAAATGATTTGAATATGGGAATATGGGCATGGATCGGAGAATATCTTAAGGGAGATTTCGAGATGAAATTTTCCTGTAAACATCGATATTGTGCGAATCGAAATATTTATATTTATACTTCATAGTATTAACCTCTCATTGTTGCAGTTTTCGCTTCTGTCGTGTAGTCTTAACAAAAACAAACAAAGTTCAGTAAAAGAGATGACTTCACCATACATACATACATATATAAAAAAATTTATCAGTGTATTCCCTATATGTATATTTTCATTCCTTTTAATTTACTCCTTCCCTGAGTCATATATGACATCACATACTTCAGGAATAATAAGACTTCAACTTAATTTAGAAACTAAAAAATGGTCCAATCTTCCACGGCTGTTTCCTGTTTAATAAAAATCTGCTTGCAATTTTGTCCCAACTAGAATGGCTTCTCTCATCGGAATATTAAATCAATAATTTTGAAAACGCTCTTCGGACATCTTTAAAGTTCACAATGTCCCTGCGCAGTAAAACCTTTAGGACATTTCTTGTGCCAATCCGCTTTCTTATCCATAATTTTCGTTTTTTTATTACTACCTCTCCAGCACGCTTATTATAATTTTATTTGCTACCTTTTTCGCTATCATGTTTTGCCAATTTGTAATTTGATGAACACGATATTTATTAATAAACTTGACGTTTAGACGTGCACTAAGTAGGTACTTAAGTAAGCGTTTGCATCGACCAATAAAAACAGTCGCTAAATTTCAACTAAACCACTAGAATACGTGACTCGACTAAATTACTGGACGCGTGTAGAGCAGGCTTTATATGGTGTTATTAAAATGATATCAACAGGCGATTGAACCGGAAACCCGGTCGCCTTGTCTAATGCTCTAATTTTATTATCAAAATTTTCGAAAATTATTGATATATTTCTGTTACACGAATTATTTTTATAAGGATATTTCATGATGGTTTATATCACTATTAGCTGATATCGCCTGTCACCAAAACAGGTCGCGCGTTATGAGCGGAAGAAAAGGACTTTAACTTTATATATTTAGCACAGAATCTTCAAAAAACTTTGAAGATGTTGATGTTGGGTCAGTCCACTTTCCTATCAGTAGATTTTACTTTCTCAATATGGCCCAAACCTATATTTTTTGGTTTTTTTATGCTTATTAAAATTCAGTTTTGTGAAACCGTGACAAGGAAAATTACAGCAGCACCAGAATTTATTAAAAAAAAAAACATTTGCTTTAGTAATGAGTCTTCTTTGTTCCTAAATGGTGTAAATAGGCAGAACTGCCGCCACTGGCCTCTTTTTATGGGGTTCTTGATATAGGGTTTTATTTTCAAAACTCAGCCGGCTTCACGGGACTAATAATCGCGTTACAGGAAGCTTGTCAAGGAATATTTTTCAGGAAGTTAGGAAGGAATTTGTAAATCGATTTTATTTCTGTTTGTAACAAAATAAAAACTATTTTGAGCACTTAATAAAATTGTTTAAAACAGAGCAATAAAAACAATTATTTGTGTTATTGCAAAAAAATAGGGAGTTTTAAATCCTTTTTTAACATTTACGTTTATTTTCTATATCTTTTCCTGCCAAATTTTGCAAAAGCCAGTTTTGAAATGAGTACTACTTCAGGGGTGGTGAGGGTGGCCTGCAAAATACCTTATTTTTTATTCCCTGTCGTTTTTCTACAAATGATACCCTGTATGCCTGACATTTTAGCTTGAGGAGAATTATATTTATTATTTTCAAATAATTTATGAAGAGAACTATTCCTGCTGGCGCATGCGCGCTATTTCAAGTAATCAATCTAATGCATGCACTGTCAGACAAAATATAAGCAATTCCTGGATAACCAAATTCATTGAAAATACTGATTTGAAATGCACAGGACCTTTCAGTTAAAAAAATGTTCAGAGAGTTAATAAAATTATTATAAAACCAAGTAAGAAATTAATAAAAAAAAACCAAACCAAAAGATTGTTAAGTATTATAAAACGAAATAAAGAAAAATAATAATAAAAAAGGGTAGAGAAAAGAGTTGAAAAAAAAATCGAAATCAGGGGCAAAAGCTTGGCAAAAAAGCTTAAAAAATTAAAACTAAATTCCTAATATCTCTTCAGAAGTTTCATTTTATTTGTGTGCTTATAGAGATGGGGCACATACTTTTTTTCAAATATCTCTACTTGCTTGTTTGCAATGAAAAAATGCTGGTAATTTCTAAATTTTATTGTCTTATATGAATCCGAAAAAAGCTCGAAAGCTTAGCCCAATTTGCCATAGGACCAACTGAAATACATTACTACCTTTTGAGCAAATAAGGATATTTTGCTAAAGGGCATTAAGGCCTGCTTACAAGGTTGACTAACTAACCCAAACTGAAGGGTACCATGCATTCAAGTACTTTTAAATCATCGGAATATAATCATATTTAGAAAGAAGGAAGAAGCACTTTTTTATAAATATTAAACTATTTCGTACTTTATTCTCCGCTGGCAAAAAGAACAAAAACTAACCCAAATTAACAATAATTTTTACATCTTTTTGTCCTATTATCCTCACTTTTTCTATTCGAAAGTGCTTCTGATATGATAAACTATACCTTCTTTCATATTAAATTTTTTTAATTCAAAGTAGAAGTGCACTAGAATCCTGATTGAATTTAAAATATAATTTATTTGGCAAAAATATTACCTGGACAGATTTTTGCAGGAGAATACGGTCTCCACTTCGATCCGCAAGCTAACCCATTGCGACCCCATTAATGCAAAAAATGAAACTATAGTAACCGTTTCAAGAATAGATCTGGTAACATTGAGCTGAGAAAAAGCTCTCTCTACAATGAAAGAATGCTGATAATTTCTAGATTTTATTTTATTTGGCGGGTCTTGTCTTCTTTTTTCGCTCGAAAGAGGATGCCTTATAAAAGCGAAAAAAAGCCTTCAAAGTTCGAAAATTTAAGCCAAATTGCCTTAGAACTAACTAAATAAGAATATTTTGCTAGAGGGCATTAAGGTCAGTTTACAAAGTTGATAAATGCTGCATATTTTGCCTTATTTAGTTACTAAAAGTAAAACAAACTAAAGAGTCCCATGCACTTACATGAAATCATCGAAAAATAAACATATTGAGAAAGAAAGATAAAATGTTAGGATGAACCACTTTTTCCCCAAATATTGTTCCATTTCATACTTTGTTCTTCGCTGATTCCCGGAGCAAATAGAACCAACATTAACCCAAACAAATGCTAATTTTTTTCAATTAGCGATATTTAACCTAAACATCTTTTTTGTCCCCTTATCATCGCTCTTTCTGTGCGAACGGGCATCTAATATGACAAATTATACCTAAATTCACATTAAATTTTATTAGATAGAAATATTACCTGGAAAGATTTTTGGAGAAGAAGAAGGTCTTCACTTCGATCCGACTCTGACCTAAGCTAACCCATTGCGACCCCATTAATGTAGAAAATGAAACTATAGCAACCGATTCAAGAATAAATCTGGCAACATTGAGCTGAGAAAAAGCTCTCTCTACAATGAAAAAATGCTGCTAATTTCTAGATTTTATTTTATTTGGCGGGTCTTGTCTTCTTTTTTCGCTAGAAAGAGGATGCCCTATATAAAATCGAAAAAAAGCCTCCAAAGTTCGAAAAATTAAGCCAAATTGCCTTAGAACTAACTAAAATAAGAATATTTTGCTAGTGGGCATTAAGTTCAGTTTACAAAGTTGACAAATGCTGCATATTTTTCCTTATTTAGTTACTAGAAGCAAAACAAACTGAAGAGTCCCATGCACTTACATGAAATCATCGAAAAATAAACATATTTAGAAAGAAAAATAAAATGTTAGGATGAAGCACTTTTTCCCCAAATATTGATCCATTTCATACTTTGCTCTTCGCTGGCTCCCGGAGCAAATAGAACCAACATTAACCCAAACAAATGCTAATTTTTTTTCAATTGGCGATATTTAACCTAAACTGTAACTGTATTAGTCCTCCTATCATCGATGTTTCTCTTCGAAAGTGCGTCTAATATGATACTAAGCTAACCCATTGCGACCCCATTAATGCAGAAAATGAAACTATTGCAACCGTTTCAAGAATAAATCTGGCAATATTGAGCTGAGAAAAGACACTCTTTACTTGCTTGTCTGCAATGAAAAAATGCTGCTAATTTCTAGATTTTATTTTATTTGGCGGGTCTTGTCTTCTTTTTTTTTTCGCTAAAAGAGGAGGTCTAAAATGAATCCGAAAAAAGTTTCTTAATTCGAAAATTTAGATCTCTCCTCCCCCCCCCCCCCCCCACTCCTGCTCCTTATTGACTATATAAGACATCAAAATAAGTATATTTTGCTAGTAGGTATTAGGGTCTGCTTACATGGTTGATAAATGTCTTATTTGGATGTTAAGAGTAAAACAAACTCGATCCGACTGTAACCCAAGCTAACCTATTGCGACCCCATTAGATTGCGAATTAAAATATGGCAGTCGTTTCAAGAATAGATCTGGCAACATTGAGCTTTATCGAAATTTGACGTTTGTGCTGGGGGTGTCTATGCCTAACTCAAGTCAAAATAATTAATTCCAAAAATATATTTTTTATGTTCTAGGGCCTAAAAGTACCATTTTATTCCTGCAAATGAGGGTGTAAAATTGTATTTTACGACTGGTCGTACAATAATTATATTTCATCACTCAAACCTATTTTTGTCAATTTCAATGTCCATTTGTTTCAAATATTATCAATATTCTATGGAGAAATTGCATGTGAAAGACTGGTACCTAGAGTTAATCTAATCCTACTACTTATTGACTTTTGGTGGATGTGTTAGCACTAGATTCCTATATTGTTTACATCCTTTTGTACTCTCTCTCTCATAATCCTCAACGATTTAAAAGCACGTATCTCGAAAATATGTGTTTATACACACTATTATTACTTTAAATTTGACAGAGTCTCGGGAAGCACTTACAAGATGATGCCCAGAATAAAAAACTCTCTCTAGCAAATTTGCAAATAAGAATACCGTTTGAAAATAGCCTATATTCATTTAAACGGTAACATCGCTTAGTTATTATTTTTTAATTTAATTCATCTACTTAAGCTACTTGAATATGTCTGATATTAACCCCTAAGAAATCTAGGTGGGTTAAAATATAAGGATTTATCCTGTAGATTCAATAGTAAACGAAAAAAGGGAAGATTGATATTAATTAATTTGAATTATTTTCAGACGAGAACGAGTGCAAATACCGACCTTGCGACGTATTTGCTCACTGTACTAATACGCTTGGAAGCTTTTCTTGTACCTGCTTTCCCGGATATCATGGAGACGGCTTTCACTGTGAAGGTAAGTTACCCCTTTTCCGTTTTAACTTCTTACCGATCATACAATTTCTGCCCAAGTAAATTGCAGTTCAAGCGGATTTTATTTATCCATGCTCTCAATAGAAACTCCAATGCAACAAATTATAAAACAAACTAATTTAAAAACGGCTTTGTTATCCATTAAAATGCTCTTCATTGAACATTAATTTATCATGATAAAGGGCAACATTTTTTTAATGAATAATACGACAACATAAATAATATCTTGAATAAAACTTCCCTTAAGATCAACATTATTGCAAACAATAGTCGGCTTTATTATCCTTAAGAATACAACTCATTGACAAAGCAAATTCGCAACTGCAAAAAGACATTCAATATTAAACATTTATTTTTCATAACAACATAATGAAGTAAAACTATCATTTTGGGAACGAATATTAAAAATAAAATATAAAGTAATAGTGATAGACTCGGAATTAAAATTTGATAATAAATTACATGAATAAATTTAGGACAGAACCAAGTCCTTAAAATTACCATATAACAATTTGATAGTGGCAAACAAACTATTAAAATAATGAAATATTCGAGGTACGGCCTATCAAACTTGTGGCTCGTAAATGAAGCATCCATTTCAGCTTTACCACTTGAAGTTCTGCAATAAAATATATTTCAAATCAATAAGTACGTATCTCATATTAAGTATCACGAACTTGTCAGAAATAATCAGCAAATGAGGTCGTCGGAATTTTACTTGCGTGTATAGTGACGATTACTGTAAGAGTTTCTGTTTAATGTAAACTAATCCCAAATATATATTCAGCAGGAACAATTTTCAACTAGGATCGCTCTCTTCTCAGGCGATAAGTGCAGAAAGGTCGAAGACCCAAAAAATTATTGCAAATCACGTGGGAAAGTTTTAGAAGCAATAAAATGCGAGATAAAGATTCGGTATCTGCTAAAGAATCGAGTGATTCTTTATACGTCAGAATTAGGTTGGACATTCATTACGGGGTATTTTCTGAGTAATGTTCGAAACTTCAGCAGGAAAAAAATATTGAATGGTTCTTTAAAGTTTGTTCTATACATCATTTATGATGTAGGAAGGCGGACACATAGCTGCAAGGAATGGTGCAAGTTGTCAATAAAATTCGGATAGCTTTGATAAATTTCAACCTTCGGTAGAAGATGGAAGGGCAGGAAGAAGAAGAAGAACATTGATGGCAAAAGGTGTATTGCGATAGATTGGCTCATATCAGAAAACATAAAGAATAGTTGAGTACGGTTAAATCTCTTTAGTTAATTGTACTCTATTGATTCGGAGAAGGCCTTCGATACAGTCCGGCATAACAAGTTAATCGATTATAGAGACCCGATATTGACAAAGCTCTATCTTATATCCTATTATCTTCAAGCAATTTTTTGAGATCATATAGCATATGAAATTAGAGTTACCAGCATTAATGGTAGAAGTAGATTAATGCTAGACAATATGGGATAGTAAAGATACCATATTACTTAATGATTCAATTAAACTCCATGGGTTGGCTGCCAATAGTTTGGATAGTATTCATGAATTTCTACCGATATGGGCGTCGCAGTGGGTCACCAATATTCCTTCAACATGTACATCCTTTCCGAAGATTATTAATGGCTTACTATCTAATCTATATACTAACGTTTCCGTCTTAATAGAATATTACTGCAGGCTGGCAAATCGGCACCTAAGGCGATTTCTCATAGTACCGCGAAAGAAAAACAATAAAAAAATAAATAAAAGTCCGAAATATTAGCACTATTAAAGGCGAAGAGATTAATTACCCGTAGTTATCCATTAACGGAATCCGAAAGTCATCCATCATTTAGGTAATTAAAACGTGAAAAGGGCGATAATTCGCACGTTTCCTGTTCGTTAGAATCTGAGCTGTATCAACGGATTTGACTGCGTTTGCATAACATTTAGGAGTACTAATTATATAAGATATTTAGGCCGCGAATAATTGATAAATTTATTGAAGCAGTAGTTGAACAATATTATTAGAAAAGGTCCAGGGTTTCGAAGCAGATGCGCTGATGAATGTTAGGGAATGTCTCAATTGCAGAAAAGGTGCACCTAAAATATCCCGATTCAGATGAGACCCTTATAATAATTAAATCAGGTGGAAGCCAATCTAGAAAAAGCGGAAGAGAGTCTACATAATTAGGCTTCTATTGACCAATTGAAGTTCGTAAATAAATTCCACGATTGCATCAGATTTTTGAGGTAATTCATGGTGACGAGGACTTTCAGAAGATCCAATTCCTGATCAAAAAGTTACGCAGGTGTGCTTCTTATTGCCTTTTTTAATTTCTACCATCTTATCTTCAAAGTTTCCGTATAGAATGAGTTTGGGAAATAAATTAGGAGAAGACAGAGAGCTTTCAGCATAGTTGGTAGCTGGTTTAAGCGCGAAAAGCTCCATAGAAAACATGAGGGAGAGTACTGAGGGTACTAAACCCACAAGTTCTCATCAGAGAAATAATTCCCTTTTCCAAGAAGATGGAATACTGAGAAATTATTTTTGATTAAAAGTTGACATGGAATTCACACATTCAAAAGCATACCCAGAAAACTACGATGGCATTAGGCAGATGTATAGCAGAATATGTAGGAAGACATGGGGTCTAAGCCCGAAGATGTCCTTATGGTTATACACGAGGGTAGTGAGACCAGTGAAGATATATGGAGACTAACGAACGAACCGTTAATCCAATCTAATGTAATTTCATTTTCCAAAAATCAAAATCTTCCCTTAGTTTTTCAGGTATGGATTTACAAACTCAAAAGGCTCCGAAACTGCACTACGCTCTACTCAAAATAGAGTTGACTAGTTTCTTAATTTGTCAAAAGCCTTTGATATGATACAAAGTGTCGTAATAAACCAGAGTGTGATGTGAAGGCATAGATTCCATTGGCACCGTTTCGAAATCTTCTGGTGAAATCGAGCAAACCATTCACGAACATGCAGCCTGGAAGATAGCATAATAAAGAATCTCTTAAGTGTAAGACAAATATTGAATAATCTTCATAATGTATCAGCATAAAGCAGCAATCAACTGCTGAGTTCCATGATTAAACCAGCCCTCGTTTTAATTACATCATTATGACGAAGAGTTTTCTGATCTAGGAGATCTGCATCCATTTAATCTCGTCTTTGTATTTTTTTTATTTCAACCATCTTGTCTTCATCTGGTTTCTTGCATGAAATGAACTTGAAAGGCGTCAAAAAATGCAAGATTCTATTAGTTTCACTGGTATTCGCCTGTTGCTTGATATTTCAGGAGCTTTTAATACGGTATACAATAGGATTCCAGGTATAGATTTACAAACTCAAAAGGCATCAAAGCTACGCTTCGCTCTACTCAAAATAAAGTTGGCCAGTTCCTTGATTTTTCAAAAGCCTTTGATATGGTAGAAAGTGTCAAAATTAATTGGGGGTTCGTAACAAGCCAAACTGTGATGTGAAGGCATAGATCCCGTTGGTAGCGTTTTAAAATCTTCTGAGTGCCCGAATGTATTGTCAAAAAAGGTCTTATCAAGATCAATAAAATCTGATGAAGTCGCGCAAACCATTCACGAACTATCAGGCTGAAAGATAGCATAATAAAGAATGAGAGGGAAATATTCGATAATCTCCATAAAGCAGCAGCTGAGTTCCATGATTCAACTAGCCCTAGTTTTAATTACTTCATCATGACGAGCAGTTTCTGATCTAGGATATCTGCATCCATTTAATCTAGTTTCTGTCATTTCTTTGATTTAAACCATCTTGCCTTCATCGATTTTTTTGCATGAAAGGAATTTAAAAGCTGTCAAAAAATGCAGTCTTCCATTAGTTTCACTGGTATGGAATGACTAAATCAAAAAAATGTCGAAGGAGCACTTCCTTCTTGGCGCCTGTTTCTTGATATTTCAAGAGCTTTTGATACGGTACACTATAGAGCAGTCCCGTGACAAGCCAAAAGTTGATGTGTTTATCGGTACTAGGTATTCCAGGTATGGATTTACAAACTCAAAAGGCGTCAAAACTGCACTTCGCTCCACTCAAAATAAAGTTGACCAGTTCCTTGATTTTTCAAAAGCCTTTGATATGGTACAAAGTGTCAAAATTAAATGGGGATTCGTAACAAACCAACGTGTGATGCGAACGCATAGATTCCATTGGTAATGTTTTGATATATTCTGAGTACCTGAATGCAAGATCAATAAAATCTGGTGGTCGAGGAAACCATTCACAATTTATTAGGCTGGAAAATAGTATAATAAAAAATCTCTTAAATGTAAGAAAAATATTCAATAATGTCCATAATTTGTCAGCAATCAACTGCAGAGTTCCATGATCCAACCAGCTGTCGTTTTGGTTACTTCTTCATGACGAAGATTTTCTGATCTAGCAGGTCTGCATCGATTTAATCTCGTTTCTGTCTTTTTTTTTATTTGAACCATCGAATGTTTTGCATGAAATCAATATGAGAGATGTCAAAAATGCAAAAATCTTCTATTAGTTTCACCGGTATGGAATGACAAAGTGTCGAAAGAGCACTTTGCCCTATTCGCCTGTTTCTTGATATTTCAAGAGCTTTTGATGCGGTACACTATAGAGCAGTCCCGTGCCAAGCCAAAAGCTGATGTGTTTATCGGTACTAGGTATTCCAGGATTCCAGGTATGGATTTACAAACTCAAAAGGCATAAACACTGCACTTTGCTCTATTCAAAATAAAGTTGGCCAGTTTCTTGATTTTTCAAAAGCCTCTGATATGGTACAAAGTGTCAAAATTAAATGTGGATTTGTAACAAACCAAAGTGTGATGTGAACGCATAGATTGCATTGGCAATGTGTTGATATCTTCTGAGTACCTGAATGCATCGTCCAAAAAGGTCTCATCAAGATCAATAAAATCTGATAGTCGAGGAAGCCATTCACGAACTATTAAGCTGGAAAATAGCATAATAAAGAATCTTTTAAGTGTAAGAGAAATATTCAATAATCTCCATAATTTGTTAGCAATCAAGTGCAGAGTTTCATGATTCAACCAGCCCTTTACTTCATCATGACGAAGAGTTTTTTAATCTAGGAGATCTGCATCCATTGAATCTCGTTTCTGTCATTTCTCTGATTTTAAGCATCTTGTCTTCATAGATTTTTTTTGCATGAAATGAATTTGAAAGATGTTAAAAAATGCAATAATCTTCTAATAGTTTCACTGGTATGGAATGACAAAACGTCGAAAGAGCACTTTGTCCTATTCGCCTGTTTCTTGATGTTTCAAGAGCTTTTGATACGGTACACTATAGAGCAGTCCCGTGACAAGCCAAACGTTGATATGTTTATCGGTACTAGGTATTCCAGGATTCCAGGTATGGATTTACAAACTCAAAAGGCATAAAAACTGCACTTTGCTCTATTCAAAATAAAATTGGCCAGTTCCTTGATTTTTCAGAAGCCTTTGATAAGGTACAAAATATCAAAATTAAATGGGGGTTCATAAGAAATCGAAGTGTCAAGATCAATAAAATCTGATGAAGTCGAGCAATCCATTCACGAACTTTCAGGCTGGAGGACAACATATTAAAGAATCTTTTAATTGCAAGCCATAAACTGCAGAGTTCCATGATTCAACCAGCTCTCATTTTAATGACTTCTTCATGACGAGAAGTTTTCTGATCTAGGAGATCTGCATCCATTTAGTTTCGTTTCTGTCATCATGAAAACCAAATCTAATGCCAAAAATAAGATAAACGAATGTTCAAAGCCCATCAAGTTTTGGATGTCATAGGCGAACGTTCAAAATATTCTCATGGAAATACGAAATATTGCGAGAAAAATCGACCCTAAGTAAACGCTAAAACTTTGAATTCCATTGGCGTGCGCTAAATATTTTTTCTAAAGAGAATATTATTACTATGTTTATTAATTTATTTTTTCGTCTACCAAAGCAACTGTTTTATATTTTTTCTTGGCATTAAAATGCGAGAAAACGTTTTTTTTTGTGCATGATCTATCTGCAATTGTTCCATGTGTTTTTCTGTATTATGTGTTGTGTTTAATTTTAAAATTATGTTTTTTATTCTTCTCCCTTTGCTGTGTGTGCTAATAGTTATTTGTGATAATTGTAGTTCGTTATTGCTTCAGCAAAAATGGTTCATACCTATTATTAGTTCAAAAATATTATTAATTAGTTCACTAATAATTATTCTATATTTTCTCTGTGTCATTTGTGCTGTTTAATTCAAAATTATAATTTTAATTTTCCCTTTTTTCTGGATCCCTTTTACAAGAAATGTTTGAATGTTTTCGGAAGTTAAATTTTCGTTTTGGAAAATTCATAACCTAAGACAGATTTAAGTGACCTTGAATTGATTGACAGATGTCGTAATAAGTAGTAAAGAAGTAAAATTTTGACAAGGACGTCATCTACCATGAGGTGCCAGATACGTCATTAAATACGGTTTTTTTATGGAATTTATGTGAATAACGGATAGTACCAAGAAAAGTCCTTATGCCGGCATATTGCTATTTTTTTAAATTCGGAAAATAATATTAACGACCTTTAAGTATACAAACTTACAAAGTTGCCAAAAAAAGGCATTGTGTTGATTTTGTTCCTCAAACCTTCTCCTTTTAGTTTCTTCGACTTTATTTAACTTTCCTAGAGATTAGGGCTTTTAAAGAGCAAAAAGAGAATGAAATAAGCAATAACACAAACTCACAAGTTAACCTTACTTTACCTTATAATTGGTACTTCATGGTCAAAGATACTTGCGAACATCCATCATTATAAAATGCCGTACTATTTCGGTTTTAAATTGATTTTCCATCGCTAGAAATTGAGGCTGTTACTTCAAAAACTCTGCTCCTACAATTGTTGATTTCCGACCTTGATCATACTTCCAAGTGATGTAAATGGTGCTTTACGTATTTCTGTTCAGTGGTTACATAATAATATTAACCATTACATAATTGATTCTAAGGAAGTGCCTGCACGTCGCGTCGTGTCGTCATCTAGCTCTAGCGAAACGAGATTCAAGGAAGTTTTATGAACTTGGCATCGAAAATAATCGGCCGAATCTCAGTCACGACTTTCCCCACGACCCTCTCGATATCGGGAAAGCGCACGTGCGTGATCACGTTATGTAAAATATCGAGGTTTTAATACAAATT
>JAEQML010059037.1:0-29203 GCA_016904865.1 Pissodes strobi
TATATATATCAAGCATATAGCAAAAATCGTATGTGACGGTTTTTGTCGGCCTTTTCAATACTTTGGGTTATTCTCGGCCTAGGGCTAAGATTATTTTTTGTATCGAATCTCAGTTAATAACAAGTGTAAGATTCGGTGGTCTGTCCACCGTTCGGGTTAGGTTCAGTGAAATTATTATTAGTTAGGTTCAGTGTTTTTTTTTTTATTTTTTAGGTTTTAAAGTTATTTATCCGAGCCCTTTCAGTTATGGTTTGATTACGAAAGCGGCTGCATGTAGCGCAAACTGATCGAGTAGGAGGACACGAGTTTGTGAAATGTTAACAGATGTGATGGTGCAAGAGATTTTGGGGTGATAAGTTATTAAAGACGGCTATGCTATGGTAAAATCCACGATTGATCCTTAATTTCAAGGCAGTGCTAAATCTATCACAAAGTTATAAAAGACGGGATCAATGAAAAAGCGCTTAATTTATGCTTTATCGAAGATTTTTGATAGCTGTCCCTTGACTTAACAGCTGTCAATTTTAAAAATTTTTAAGTCAAAACAATCCCTAACTTATATCAATTTTTTTTTATTTTTTTTGTTAGAAAATTGCAAGTATCTCTCAAACGGTAAGAGATTTCAAAATGTTTTTAAGATAAAAATGGTCGTGTCTCGGTGAGCTCCGCTCCACTCAGAGCAACCCTTGAATTTCAAGAACTTTTTTTAATGTTTGCTGTCCTAAAAACTGATCCGGCCCGGTACCGATTCTGACGCCGGACAATAGGCTTCTGAAGACTATGGATTTCGATTTTTGTGCCAAATTTCCTGTACTTAGTGCCAAAAAATCTGCCTATACACACATAAATACAGACAATAAGAGCATAAAAAGCATAAAAATAATTTTGTTTTGAATCGATTGGAATATGTCCGCGAGCGATCCGACTAGCAGTTCGCAAGTTGGTCCGAAAAATTGTGAAGCCAATATAAAACATTAATGGTTATACCAATTTGAATTTCTTTAAATTATTCTAGAGAATAAATAATTTAGGCTACATAAAAATATAATTTTCTCATTTTCGTGTTATTTTAGGTTAGATGAATGGAACCGGTGTTCCAGAGAATATTATTAATACTTATTTAAACAACGAAATTTTATCATATTGGAATACATTTTTTTTTAAATTATCTCGATTAAAAAAATGTTGAACTGCTGACTGATATAAAGTGTGCTTTCAGCTGCTGGAGAAAGACAAACGCTGTATAGTAGTGTATACCACAACATAAATAACGTTTGCCAAAAAGTATCCTTATAGCCATGGGTCTAAAAAGTTAAAGGAAATAACTATTTTTTTCTCCAGCACTATTGTCGTATAAGGATCATTTTTATGTTAATCCGAGTCTAACCAAAAAGTATACTAATTATAATTTTATGCAGTATGATAGCCATCACTTTTTTTTCGTTTGGCCTTTTCATAATATGTAGTAATTTAAAGATCTTAATCTTATATCGAACATAATTCTAATTAAACAACAATAATATTAATTTTTTTTACAGGATTCCTAAAGTCCCTCAAAAGTGTTTCACTTCTATCGTTTTGGTGCACTATGTCACACATCTTTATTAATGTGATCATCATAGGCTACTGTCTGCTGTACATCGGCGAATGGGGTTGGAGCAACGTAAAATGGACCTTGGACCTTAAAAACTTCCCGATTAGCTTAGGAGTGATAGTGTTTTCGTACACCTCTCAAATATTTCTACCCACTCTGGAAGGCAATATGGAAGATCCTTCCAAATTTGACTGGATGTTGGACTGGAGCCACGTGTGGGCTGCCATATTTAAGGCAACATTTGGGTACATTTGCTTTTTAACATTTCAAAAGGATACTCAACAAGTAATTACCAATAATTTACATTCTCCAGGTTTTAAAGGATTGGTGAACACTTGCTTAGTTGTTAAAGCATTGCTTAGCTATCCACTTCCGTTCTATGCAGCGTGTGAACTGTTGGAAAGATCATTCTTTCGAGGTAAGCCAAAGACACCCTTTCCTACAATTTGGGATCAAAATGGTGATTTCAAAGTATGGGGTCTGGCTTGGAGGCTAGGTATAGTGTTGTTTACAGTTCTAATGGCCTGTTTCATTCCACACTTTCAAATCTTGATGGGATTCATAGGGAGTTTTACAGGAACTATGCTCAGTTTCATTTGGCCAGCTTACTTTCACATTAAACTGAAAGGCAGCACGCTTGACAGAAAAACTATTATATTTGATTATTTTATCATATATTTGGGATGTATTTTTGGAGTAATTGGGATCTTTGATTCTGGAAGAGCACTTATTGATGCATTTTCGATCGGCCTCCCCTTTTAAGCGCCTAGAAAATATTTGCAAATTTTCCGTTAATATTAATCTCGTCGATATCTCAGTTTTTATTTATCGAATCTGCTTTATTTTCGGTAGCCAATTGATATGTCATTTCGATATAAATTAGCAAATTCAATTTTGACGGTTTATTTGGTGATCAGTTGAAATATGACAATTTTAAATTGCCTCGATGCCCATGATGCAATAAATTCAAGATATTATATTTAGATGTCGCTATGTCATGTGGTGTGCAAAATATTGGCTGGTAACAATGCTCGCAACAAAGGAATGACAAACAGTTCCGATGGTTATTTGCTCACTGCATGACGTAGCCACATCTGAATTTTATATCTTGTCTTTATTGTATCATATTCTCTGCCTACTTCTCGATTTGACTATTTACGATAAATAAATTGCAAAAGTCCAGCTTGAATTAAAATATATATGTCTTTATGACAATGGTAAATTCCCAAAGTGTACTAATTTAAAGGGTAAATTTAAAAATGTTTCATTAATTTACGTCGTGATGGAAAATTTATGTTAGTGAAGCAATTCATTTTAGCCATTTTTTTTCTAATTTTCCACTATAATTGTTTAGCATTTTCTAAGTTTCGGTTTTCTACTGGCCAAAAACGTACAGAAATAATATGATTATTCTAAAATTGAAACGTACAGTCTTGTGAAGTGATATCTGGTCAACCAATCGTTTCGTTTATTTCAGAGACAGATTCAATTTTTTCCTGTGATTTAGTTATAACTGGACATTGATGTAATTTATAAATTACAAATTCCTTTCAGGGTTTAAAGGTACCGATTTATTTAACATTAATTTGACATTTAAAGTGAAATAACCTCCAATTCGCTGTATGCAATTCACGCTAATGTGGATTCCACAGAAATAAATGTTAAAAGATTTGTAAAGATTAATATAATCGAAAAATCGGTTAGCAGCGGCAGCATACAAAATGGAATATCAAATTAAGGTATCGAAAAAAAAAATAAAACATATAAATTTACCCTTCAATCTTCAATGACACTTCCATTTATGTTCGTGAATGTTGAATTTTAAATTTTGTGACATGAAATAGAGAGTTGCACAACTGATTATCAAAAATAAAGCAAATTCATTCACAATATAGAAATAATAACTAAAATATCGACGCAGTTATAAACATATTATATTCCATTTATAAATGAGAGGTGTTTCCAATTGCATCTACCGAATTTTTGTTGATAGTCCCAGAATTCACGCTTTAAACTCCTTATTTGCAGTTCAGAATCTAAATTCAGAGTTAAAGCTTCAAAAATACAGTATTCATACCTCTAACAGAGTTTAAAATCTGAAATGTAAATACATTAATGTGGCTCCTCTACTCTTTCAGAATGTAGTGTCTAAGTTTAGAATGTCAGATATTAAACTCAAAATTCAGAGTTTGAAATCTGAAAACATAAAGATGCCAAAATTTTTTCAATCACGTTAGCCAGTAAACTTTGAACTCAGATTTTATCTTAGTGCAGAATTTGAAGCCTCAGTTCAGAAGTCCGGAATAGAAGAAACTTCACATTAATGTATCTCGTAAAACTATCTGCTCAAATTTTGCAACCTTATTTTTTTATGTGGGTATTATGGGGGCGAATTAATTTACAATAAAAAAAAATATAATAAGCCACAGGAATAGCTCATTATTAGTGAGCTGCGTTAATATTTTAATATAAATTTAGGTTTTTCAGATGTAAAATGGAGGCAATTTAATATATCAGTTATTTTTTAGATGAGTTTTTTTAACTTTTTCTGCAGGAAAAAGTGGTCACTTTTATGGCATATCTTTTAATCCAGTTCATAGATGTACTAGTTATGAAATCTAAAAATGCAAGAGTAAACTCATTTATTATTAATAGTTAATACCACCGAAGCCATTTCACTCTAAATCCAAAAATATTGTTTTCAATGCGTTCTACAAATTTTACTTTATAGACTACATTTTTTTACTTCAGTGTGAAAAATTCTTGTTCTGACTTTTTTTCAGAATCTTCAGTCAGATTATAATATATTAACTAATCAATGCTGGCACATTTATGTTTAAAAGTAATATGTGCACAGTACATTTTATAACAAAAAAGCAAGAAGTTTTGAAAATAGGAAACACCATAAGAGTACTAAAGCTTTTTAAAAAAAAATGCCTAAATTGTGTTGATAATGGTAACAGTGAATTTGTAATTTGTTTCCAGATCATGTATCCCTAACATGTGTATGCTCCGCAAGAACTATCATTTAAGATCATCACGAAAGAAATGTGATTATGATGTTAACATGAAAATAGCCATGATTAAAATAACTGATATATAATGCCAACAGTGTATTACTAATTTGTTTCCAGATCATGTATCCCTATCATGTATGCTCCTTAAGAAATATTATTTAAGATCATTACGAAAAAAATATGATTATGATGTTAACATGGAAATGATCATTATCATAAATGCACAAATGTACATCAAAATTTAAACAACGTCATGAAAACAAAATATTTTGCATATAGATTGAGTAAACGATTTTTAAGCTCTACCAAAAATTCTAAACACATTTTATAGAGCGTACTCTGCTAAAATCGATTGATATTATGCCATTTAACCAATTACATTGGACTTTCCTATTATTGTTTTTAATAATCTTCGAACGTCAATATCCGATTTACCCAGAAGTAATTAAAAACTGGAAATTGTATTTTTTTGGGCAAAAATCGAAGTTGACTTCACAAGATTGTTAAAAACCAAGGCAGGAGAATGAAATCCTTTTTGATCTCATCAAGCCGTTTTAATCAAAGTGCAAATGTTAAATCTCAAACGTCAGTGTTTCGAAAACTGAGCTTAAGCATAGGATAATTTAAAATAGTATTAATATATGTCTTCTATTTACCACTAAAAATATTTCTAAATTGTTACCCATGAGATATAATTATGGTTAATTAAATCATTTAGTATGGAACTTGTATTACAAAATCGTTGGCTGGTTCTGTACACAACCTACGCAATTACACTCGGTTCCAAAAAAAGTGGCGAACCTAAAATGAAGACCATTATTACCCTTTTATATTTTTTGTTGAAGTTACAGATTTTATTTAATTTTCTTGTACTTTATAGGTTTTATAGGTACATTATTTTGTTTGAAGAAGCAACATGCACGAGTTAAATATGTCTTTATTTGATAGAAGTGGAGCTACTTGTAGAGTAATTATTCCAAATATAAGGAGTTCAGAGCGAAAGTGGACCAAGCCCATAAATCCCAATTTTGAACCTACTCGTATATCAGAAAAATATTTCTTAAAGCACTTACTTTTCAGTGTAGTATTGAGTCAAGTTCATAAGAATATATTTTTAAAAATATATTTGAATTTACTATAATTAAAATACTTCTAACGCTTTTATATCAAATTTAACTTGAATGGACCGGGTCCACTTCAGCTCTGAACCTATATGTCTGAACCTCTCATATCTAAAACCCGCTACTAGTCTATCGGACAAAACGGTTTCTTTGTTTCATATCTCTATCTTCGCTATTTTTAGGGATATTAATTAGTGCTGGCTAAAAAGAGTTTGCTTTCAAAGTGACGATAAAATATCTATCCACAAAAATCTCTCAAAACAGCGAAGAGAGATATGAACAGGATTTACCCCTTAAATAATCTTAAATACATTTATCCAAATTTCTTCTACAGGATGCTAGAAATATATCGACCTGAACTTACTTATATAGAAAAAAGCTACTCCGTATAAATTACTTCAGCCCTATCAAATAAATATTTGCTAAATTAAGTTCATAATAGAAGGATGTACTGACCCATAAAACAAGCAAACAACCGGTTCGTACAAAAAAAATTATCGAAGTTTAGATGCGCCACTTTTTTGGAACAGAATCATATACTGATGAGAATTAAATTGGCGATTTTTATACATAATATTTAAGAATTGTTTTGCATATGCATAATAGTATTAATAGTCAACTTAACTTTTGAAATATTTACTATAGGGTGCTTGCGGCCGTTGAAGCCGATATTTTTAAACGTTGATAATACTACGGTCAACTCTGAACCATATACCTACTACATACAGAATGTAGACAACTTAATACGTATGATGATAGTATTGTATTAAAATATACCAACGAAGTCTTCCATTTTAAAAATACAAAATTATACATTTTTGTAATATAAACTATATGAAACTTTAATCTTAAGTAATATTATATACGTGAAGAAATGTTTATGAAAAATATTCAAATAGCATGTTTGATACCGTTATAACTTTGATTTTTCTATAATATAAATCTTGGAATAATAATTTTTAGCAAAGTACATAGACATTAAATATATTGTTAAATGTTTAAAATATGTATAGATTTAATCGTCCCGCCTCGTTACATTTGATATATTTCCATTGCAATAATAGATACATATACATAGATTTCAAATTTGTGTACTCCTGGATTAGTGATATGAGTTTATATCTATTCCACTGTACTGAAATGTTTTAACATTAATTTAGAAACCCGACAAACACAAATTACTAAGTGATAATTATAGAAGATCAAATTTCTTAGATTTTTATCTCATTAGTACTTCCGTAGTTTTTCATTTATTTTTAATGCTATCACTCCTGTGGTGCATCCAAGTTTCATTTAAGCAGAGTCCTTTGCTCGATTTTCCACATAGAATGACGAAAACGGACTTTTGTCTTCTATTGAACCTCATCCTACTTCCTAAGAAATAGAGCAAACATAAGCAAACATAAACCGAAAGAATGCACATATTGCACGAATCAGTGCTTAATTGAAGAAACCAAAAAAAAATCAATTCGCTAATAATAATAGCAGACTCCGTCTATGGATATAACGTGACGAATATTCAAGTAAGTAATATATGTGTATCATTTAATCTGATGTTGGCAGATATGAAAAACATTTTACATTAGAATACATCTGTGACAGACATAGACACATTAAAGATACCCATTTTAGCATAGTCGGTATGCAGTTGTGCACGATTCAGTGTATCCAGTGCTGCTTTCAATTCTTGAGTTAACAATCAGCTATAAAAGTTTATGTTGTATATTATCGTCTCAACAGGTTGCAGTTTTATTTGTGACGTGAACAGTTGCTTAATAGTGTATCAAAACAAAATAGTTTTTTATGTATTTAGAGCGCAAAGTAACGGATTTCCGCTTGAGAAAGAATGTTACTGCGAGAGGCGTATCGGAGCGCAGTAATCTTTCGAAAACGGCATTCTTACTTTGCGCTCGAAAACCACACAGAACTTTTTCTACAGCCGGATTTTTTTAAATTAAATGTACATTTTTCTCTATGCCTATTCTGTCAGTTTTCACATATATATTCGGGCTTCGGGCATATTTAGAACAGGAGTGCCAGCAACAAACTATAACAAACGCAGGACTGTCATTTATTTATCTTCGGTGTCCATGACCATTCATAGCATACTCGACGGAAAAAGTGAGAATTTTATTTTCCATGTTCGCTCTAGAGCGAAAATAAGGATCCACGGCATTCGTCGATTTTACGATTTCATTTGAATTTAGTAATTAGTTATTTTGCGCGCGGCTGTAGAAAATAGTATATTATATACCGTGGGACTGAAGTAATACTTTTAATCCCGAAGGTAAAGTTTATGGCCCGACCGTAGGGAGGGCCATAATTTACCTGTGGGAAAAGACTACTTCAGTCGCAAGGTCGCAAGTATCGTATCGATACTTTTCGTACTTCCGAAATTGAAACGTATACATAATATAAAAAAAGCACATAGAAACCTTTACAGAAATATAATTATTAAATATAAAGCGAGGCGCACGCCAGTGCGGCCGCGTTTTTTCGAGAAGTCACTGCTTGACAAGTTACCGTAGTAACGTTGCGTTGTGACAAGAATAATTTTGAAACGTTGTCATTACTAGTGTCAAGAGCTCAGTCAGTCTTTGTAATTTAATCCTTCCGGGATTTCCGACAATATTTAATCCCGGAAGGACAAAAAGTGACACTTTAGTCCCTGTCACAAGGTAGTGAAGTTATTATTTCAGTCCCGGAAGTACGAAAAATATATTATTAGTATGTTATGGTTAATCGAAATATTATTCGCATGCATGGATTTCATTGATTATATAAAAGGCGAAGAGAATTACTTTTGTTCTATAAAATACGTTATTAGTGAGATTAGCTTTAATTTATATCTACATTTTTGATACATTAAAGTTTTTATTATAACCTTGATGCTTGTATTTTAGTTTTAACCAGACTTTAAGTAGATAAACAAGTCATTTAGACGTAGTCAATTCAAGTAATTTTAAGACCAAGTGACTAAATGCATATTGTGTTTAGTGATCTTGCTGTATAATAAAAGATTACCTTTACTAAACTACGTTATATAATTATTGTAGATTTAAATTAAGATTATGGTGATCACTAGAAACAAATGTCTTCCACAAAATGTAACATTGTCTTCCAAAAAACTGCTATTGTAGTGTAGGTATATCATTAATACTTACATGAGGTTTAAAAAATAATACCTACACACATTTTTTTCGACCTGTAAGAAATTATCACCGTGTTTACTATACCTGTTGTATGTATATCTCTACTAACTGTACTTAAAAATGTTCTAAATGTGTAAAAATATTTATTATCAAATAACAGTAATACTTACCACAAGATTATTAGGCGATAGAATTTAACTTGTTGAAAATTGTTACTGTGAATGTAAAACTACATACTATAGACAATAATATAATATATCAGTATTGAAAAAATACTGGCATTTTTGTAAATGAGAGTATTCTTAAAATATCGTGTAAATGTGATTTACTATTATTTCAAATTAAACATTATTGTTTTGAGATTAAGAAAAAGTATTTGATTTCAAGATTTTTGGTTTTCATGGCAATGATTTATTAGTATCTTCGATGACTTAAGATTATGTTTTTTTTCCCTTATTTTACTTATTATTACACTCAGAAGCGGTCATGCTGTTATGAACGTTTTAAAAAGAAGATTAGTCTGACAATAGTTGATCATTACCTTTCTTTCAAACACGATTTCCGATATCACAAATCTCATAATTTATGAAAATCATACTATAGCCTAATAAATTTCAGTAGGTAAGTGTAAACTAAAATATATAGTAATAAAACTATAACGTTCCATAAAACGAAAATATTTCACTGCTTTTATTTTATATCATTTCTGTAATCCCCTCTTTACGAACATTTCAATGGCGGCTTGTGCCCCGTAGGCATTTAAGCAGGATGTACCATTATATAGTTAATAGTGCGATTTTCGCTGCTCTGACACCAAACGCTGGTACGTTTATTATTATCCATGAGGGAAAACGCATGGCCCTCCGCTCGCTTCGCTGGCTACCGGGGCACAACCAACAATACCTAACCAAAACTAACTCAAGTAATGCCCAAAATGGGAAAAAAACGTTTTACAAACAACCTTAAAAATTAAAAAAAAAACACGTGTTGCCACTGACGGGAATCGAACCCGGGCCGCCGTATCACAAGCACAGGATCTGACCACTGCACTAAAAGAGCTGTTGAAAGCAATTCATTGGACCGTAAAGACATGGGTAATATTGTACAGACATGGCAAAATGTAACGCGTTTTAGTTACGTTTGGCAAAATGTACCAGCGCTGGGTCTCGACTAATCAAAGCAGCGAAAGTCAGTATACACTCGGCAGCAATACGCAATAATTAAAGCACGAAAATAAAGCAAGTAAATAATGTTAAAGCAAGAATGTATAAAAGTAAAAAATATATTACAAATATAATAATTAGTGCCGTGGCCCTATCTTACGCACATTTATATTCCCTTCTATCATAGCGTGATTGGTCGCGGCGGCATGTTAAGGAATGTAGCTGAATTCATAATAGTTATGTCTCCCACTACACTACTATCGCAATTCGATCTCCTTTAACCGTTTGAATTAGTTTTGGTTAGTTTACATTCGTAACATAAGATCAGGGATTGACTTATGTTATCGACGCAAACTAACCAAAAATAATTCAGTCGCACTATCACAGGAGGAACAGCAAATCTGGTCGATGAGTAAATCTGCCTACCTTATAAGCCGGTACCCCGCTACCGACTAGCAGAAAGAAAAAGTTCCATAATAAGTTGATAATCAAGATCAATAAATCGTTGAGGTAATATGAAGTAACCTACGTTAGTTGAACGAAACGAATAACTAGTAAAATTTATTTTTGGCTATTTCTCACCATTGCATTATGCTATTGAAATTAAACTTTAACCATAAAATTGCATACTAATTTTTTTTAAATTTACGAGAACTTGTATTGTTTAAAAAATCTACATAAAATGAGACATACATTTTCTTTATTTTTCTATTGTATTGATTCTTTCTGTTGAGTAGCATCACGAAAAATAGTTCCGTAACATCATACCAGAAAGAAAAAGTATGTTAATAAAATGTGAAATTCAATAACATTAGTTTTGTAATTATATTTTAATTGAGGTCGAATTATTGTATTATATGAGTGAATGGCTGAAATAAATTCTAAATAATTTAGTGTTTTTGTACATTGCGTAGAAAAATGAAACTACCTTGTAACGAATAGAACTGGAAGGTTATGGGCTCTTTACATCCTTAGCCGCTTAAAAATTATTTTAAGGCTAGACAGGAATCCCCCAAATTAGACATTCTGCCAAAGATTACTTTACTAGCAGGGATAGATCTAGAAATATAACTGAGAAAGGGGGGTGCGCAGATAAAGAATCAATTTGGGAAATATTAGTTAGCAAAATAATGGGGTTGCGTCCCCGTGTCCGCCTCTGTCTACTATCAATTTTATTTTATTCAAGAACAAATTTAGTGATATTTGCAAATGCTTAGGTTTTTCAGTAATATGGTAAAACAATATTGGGCGTCTGAAATTTTTCAAAATTAAAGCTTTCTCTGCACCTTAGGATTAACTATCACGAACAAATTTTTTTATTGAAGATATGCAGAATTTTAACAGAAAATGTTAAATGTATATTTAAAAAAAAATTAATTAGGAATCAAGGCGTTGTAATTTTCTGTTTGCATAAATCATGTAACAATATTACGTAAAAACCTCCAGTCAGGACATGCCACTTATCTTTTTACTTTAAGTTCTCTATATCCTGTAAGTTACAAGCGACATTATACACGATGTTTGATTAAGCACAGCCATAATGTTCTACGAAGTTTCAAGAAAATTACATCAAAAAATTATATTCGAAGCTTTGAATTAGTATAATTTATACCCTACTAAAAGACTCTTTTTCTCAAAAACTTTAAGTTTTGATTCACACAGCTTTCTATAAAAAAACACTGACCCCATTTTATTTTTTTTTACGTTTAATGAAACACTGTCACTGTAGCAGCCACTAGAATGCTGTAGATACGAGCGTAACCTTTAACACATTCGCTGCTGACCGTCCCAGCTGTGCACTACCTGTGTGCTAAATATTTTTTTCTCATTTTGCATGTAAAAACTCTATATACATAAATATACTATTTTAACTAATATATACTGAGTGTTAGAGAATTTTGAACACCTGACACGGATCCAACAATTTTTGTGTCATTTGAAGACGTATAAAATGTCTAAAAACTAAAGTAATATAAATTTTAGCATTTATTGTATAGAGCATATAATTCAGTAATATTACAGTTAAAATTGTAATATATCGGACACAATTTAGAAACTTTTAAAAATTGGTACAAGTATTAAGAATAGCATACATATTAGTAAACTAAAAAGTTCCCACCCCTTAAGTGTGTGCGTCATCCCTTACAACATTGTTTCACCCCATTTTTATTTTTTTCAGAATATCTACGAAACAGTGCATGGTAGGTAAAAGTTCTTATGTACAAAGTTGTTTCTCATAAAATTCTCTACAAAAAAGGTTCTATAACAATTTTTCCTAAAATGTCTAATTACTTGGTAAATAAAGCGTAAACGAAATCAGGGGGGATTATAATTCGTTAAATATGTGTATGGCTTATTATCCAAAGCGCCCAAAGTGGTCTTATAAAAAAAAGTAAAAATATAAATCGATAATCACTATTTCACACTCGACAGTGTAACAAGTTTTATTTTCTCCCACTACATCCACTGTAACGACTCAAGGTTACTACGATGGTGCATTCCTCTTAGGGCTGGCGCCAAATGTAAATGCTGGCTGTTGTCAGTCTGCTAGAAGTGAAACTTCTTCCTTAACAAACATGTTTTGCTACCGACGGGAATCGAACGCGGGCCTTCCGTATCACAATCACAGGGTCTGACTACTGCACCATCAGACATGTTGAAAGCAATTCACTCGACCGTAAAGGCATGGGTAATTCTGATACGCGGTAAAAAGTGCAACACCCCCTCACATTCAAAACATAAATCGCAGCACCGCATTACTACCTTAGATCATTGAATGGTCTAAGATAACCGGTCTAACTATACCGTTTAGGTAGGATCCGTGAATATGCCTTCCGGTCGTTCCCACTAACACATACTTAGATGCTATATAAGCAGCGCTACGTATCTATTTCCTCTCCTGCCGGCTGCCGTTTCCCAATCACGCGCTTGCGTATTCACTCGTCGAACTCCCCTGACGTGATATAAATTTTCGTAACGCTCGAAAATTGACAAGCGCCTAGCTGCACCAGAATGGAATTCGACTGCGAAGCTTCGCGCATGAAACATTGACTATTTCCCTTCACGCATGGCCCTCCGCTCGCTTCGCTCGCTACGGCGGCCCAGCCAACACAAGCTAACCCAAGACATGCTCAAAATGAAGAAAACACTTTTTACAAACATAACCTTAAAAAATAAAACATCTCTCGCCACTCACATGAATCGGACCCGGGCCGTCGTATCACTTGCTGAAAGCAATTTACCAAAAATTGGAAGCCTTTTGCCAAAAGTGTGTTAAAAACTAAGCATGCGCGATGCTTCGCAATAGAAATCCATTCTGGTGCAGCCAGACGCTTCTGAAAATTGTCGCCCCGTCAGTAAAGAAGTTTCACTTCAAGTGGATGAGGACTACTGGGGAAACCACGTGAAAAAGCGTGGGTGGTGTGGAATCAAGTAGGATCCATATACAATATTACTTCTTCTCTAAAAATCGAGAAGTTTTTTAGGATTAACAGAGAGAAGGTGGTAAATTTATCTTAATTTTAAGTGAGGCCAGTAGCCTACTCCCAACTTTTTGGGGTTCAGTATTGGAGTTTATATTATACGAGTATTATTAGATTAGATTTACTGTGTCAGCCGGAAGTAACGCTTATGTAATATGCCCTATTTCTCACATTATTATTAATTTTAGGAAAAAATGTGTAGGAATATTTTTTATAGAAAATTTTATGAGGAATATTTATCTATATGTTTTTTTTTTATCAAAATGTGCACCGTTCACGAGAAAACTTGGAAAAGTGGGCAAAAACGACGTCCTAGGGGATGAAGCACACCATTTAGGGGTGGGAACTTTTCAGTTTAGTATTTCTTATGTCATCCCTAACATTCCTATCAATTTTCAAAATTTTATGAATTTTGTCTGATATAAATCGTAATAGTACTGAATTAATATGAATATACATAAAAACATACTAAAATTGGCAAATATACATAACATTAAGATTTAATTAAAATTTAAAATAGTCATTCTGGAATGCTCTGATAATTTAAACGATATATCTATTATGGGCATCCTCTAACTCTTCATTAGTCAATTTCTTCGAATTTTTGCAAGTAAATATCTTTATTTAAGGTTCGTAAAGTCTTGCCATATTATCCCCCATTTTGTCTTAAAATCAGCAGCAACAAGAACCTGACCCGAAAATAAATAAGAATTCCCTATGCTTTAGCTATATGCTCTCAACCGTACGTTTACCTCCACCTGCTGCTCGTGGCGTACTTAGACTTAGAGCTTAATTTTAATATCACGCGCGACTCGGATTCGGGTCGCGCGCACATAGTAACATAAGACGCCACTAAAAATCACCGGATCCTGGCTTATCTGGTGATGGGTCCGCCCACGCGGGCACGCGGCGTCACAGTTTGAGTTTAGACTACTTTAGAGGTTAGCGGTAAAATAGTTATTTGTATATTTAGAGCGCAAAGTAACGGATTGCCGCCACCGACCTTCATTATATGGATAAGCACAGAGCGTTCCAAATCATACCGATTCATGCGCCTTCAGATGTAAACAAAATAAGCTAGTTCTGAGACTGCGCAGTTTCAATTAACAGGTTATCGATCGATTCCACGTGCTTCATCAACGCACGGCCGTGAATAAGCGACAGGTCCGGATTTTAAGAATTTGTAATAGTTATTTGTGTATTTAGAGCGCAAAGTCGTAACGGATTACCGCTTACAATATTGGAAAAAAAATGAAAGCTCCCCCCACGGATCATTTCTGTATTATTGAACCCCAATAAGTAGTCTGTAAATGAATTTTTAAAACAGCAGAAACAAGTATGGGGAACAATTACCCTTTTAAGGATCTAAAAAAAACTATTTAGAGCATCAAAGCTCAACAAAGTAAATTAAAATCCATCCTACCTATAAGAAGACTCTTTTAATACGCAATGATGAACCTGAATAAAATCACTGACCTATTTATGCATTGTGATTTATGCTAAAGGTCAGTAAATAAACCCTTCTAAGGTGAGAATTATTATTCCCATATTTTGTATGTTATGCTGCAGTTATCCTTAAAAGAAAATTATACTTACTTAAAATAAGAAATCCATGGTATTGTACCCTTATTTTGGCAACACCAAACCAAACACCGTTGAGTATTTTCTATGACCTTGGCAGTTGACGCCATTGTCTTTTAATGTCTTTTGTCTTTAAATTTAAATCCTAACGTCTACACCAACTTATACACTAATAACGAACTATTATAATAATAAACTAAACTAGATGTCCAAAAGTAAATTAGTTATTTTCAACAAAAACGATAACATAAACTAATTCAATAATTGAACGAAACAAAACGCCGAAACTCGAAACCCAAAACGGCAAACATAGAAAAATGAATTATTTTCAAGTGCAAGCAACAAGCAAGGTCAGAGAAATTTGATAATATTAATATTATTGATTACCGAACTGTAATAGCTTTATCAGCTGATTTCGTTCTGTCGCTTCTCGGTGTTTGTGCGCATGAGTAAAACTATCCTATTTCCAGTTCTGTCAGACGCAGAACCCGGTTTTTTCCCCCATGATTGGTACGATTTTTCGACGCACACAGACGGCTTGTGCTTATCCATATAATGGAGGTCGGTGATTGCCGCTTGAGAAAGAATGTTTCGAAAACGGCAATCTTACTTTGCGCTCGAAAAACACACAGAACTTTTTCTGCAGCCGCATTTTTTAAAATTAAATGCACATTTTTCTAGTTATTTTGCGTGCGGCTATAGAAAAACAACGTTTTTGTTTACATTTTGTCAAGACGTGCAAGGTGTTTAATTCTAACGATTTCTCCGTGAATTTGCATTATTTATGAATATTTTTAGTCTAGTTACTTTCTAGAGATACATTTATTTAGTGTGTTCAAGTATTCTCCGAGAAATAGGACTCAAGGAAATACTATTACATCAAGAATAATTTAAGACCGTTTTGGTAAGCTCATTTCTAATGTATAAATTATAGATTTGTTTTCAGATTGAATACTATTAAAGTAATACTTCAAAATAATTTCAACTACTTACTTAAAACTTTGTTCGAGTTAATTTATAGTAATAAGTCTACTAATAGTATTGTTTTTTTTTCTGATTTGCAGGTACAAAGTGGATATAATCTCATATTCTTTAGTGCTTGAAGCGATACATAAATATATATATATATATGCTTCCACGAGATTCGCGCGCGATTTAATTGCCTTCGAACCAATTCGATATATAAACGCGTCGTCTATGCGTGTAGGTAGACCGCATGTTGGTAAACGCATAAGAGCAAATGACGCGTTTAGTGGAAGCGTGTAAACGCTTCGATTAAACGCTATGCCGAAACCGTACCTTAAGAGATATGGATTACTTCCTATACTATAACATTTGAATTAACACACGAAGGGTGCCTCGAGTGAATCAAAAGTTTGAAAAATCCAATAAGGTAAGTTATTTTCTATTTAAGTAGTCAATTCATGTTAATAGATCACAGGTGTACTCCTAATTTGTGACCATGCACCTAAATCAAATTTTAATTGACATGTTCAATTTTAGCGTATAGTGGATTCGATTACATCAAGATGAGAATATCCAGGACCTCTACTGAAGTAATACCACAAACATAATGTTTGCCAACGACATGAGATATAGTTTAAATGTAATATAACTAATATGTAACTAGACAACAAAATATATACGGTGCACATGCAAGTTGAATGCTGGTTAATCAATATTTGAATATTAGTTATTCTACCCGTCATATAGTGAATAATCAACCATATACGGTCCATATGCAAGTTGAATACTGGTTATGCAATATTTGAATATTAGCAATTGGATATACAGTTAACTATATATGGTGTATATCCAGGTTGAATAATGGTTACGCAATTACTGTATTAACGGTATTGCGGTATTGAAAGCAGGATAAAATATGCGTACGGATATATCACAAAAACCTAAATTATATGATTATTTAATAATCGGCATACAAATGGAAGAAAACCTTTAAAGCAGATAAATTAGAAGGAATATTCAAGTAATTATTGTATAATCGTCATAGTTTAGCGATATTAGTTTCAGAAAAACCGCTTGTATATTGGCCGAAAACAGTTAATTGTCACAAATAGTATACAAGTTTTGTATTATGGTCATTCAATTTTTGTATAGTGGCTAATATTTTTTCTCTCAGTGTACCTATATGCCCTTTTTCTACGAGACCGTCTCTTTGTATGATCTAAAAACATTAATTAATCTGGGTGGCAATTCCAGAACAGTCTTCGTTTGATATTATATGGATCTAGGTATGCCCAAGACATATTTTTTCAAGATATCATCTTTATGTATCGCTTCAAGCACTAAAGAATATGAGATTATATCCACTTTGTACCTGCAAATCAGAAAAAAAAAACAGTACTATTAGTAGACTTATTACTATAAATTAAATGGAACAAATTTTTAAGTAAGTTGTTGAAACTATTTGAAGGCTACAGGAAAAGAACAGGCTCAGTCCAAATTTTTTAAATTTTACGTTATTCTGCCATCTGGTAGCAAAATATGTGTTCTTATATATATAGTATTAACACAGGCAAAAAATCGGCTCAGTTCCAAATTATGTCCATATAAGTTATTCATATACTGGGAAAGAATCTGCTCAGTTCTCGCGCAAACAGGAAAGAACCGGCTAAGTCCAATAGCTGATTTATTTTGTGCATTGCATCAGTTCTCGATTGTTCTTATCTTTTGAACACTTATCGACATATTCGGGCGACATAGATGGTAGTGAAAGTGATACAAGTGTCTCAATAGCCCCAACTATTAAAAAAAATACTAGGAAACGAAAAGCATACAGCCGTATGTCTGACGTAAATAAGAGAATGAACCTGCAAGGACACACTATGGGAAGAGATTGTGGCTGTCGAAAAAAATGCTTTGGCATGGATTCAGAAAGCGAGAGATTAAGAATTTTGAGAAATTTCAATTTGATGGAATCAATTAACATTCAAAATGTGTATTTGTGTGGTTTAATTAGTGTTATATCGGTACAAAGAAGGCGACCAAGAAAGCCAGAAAGAGAAGCCCGGTTGAATCAAGCTTCTTACAAGTATAGGGTCCGGGTAGTTCGTAATGTCGGGGAAGATATCGAGATAAGCAGGAAAGCATTTATATCAATTCACGGAATAAGCAAAAGCAAGGTAGAGTTTCTTGTTAAAAGCTTAAGAAAGAATGCTTTACCGCGAACTGATGGTCGAGGCAGACATAAAAAGCATCCGTGGAAACTAAACTCCACGCAACTTGATTCAATTATAGCTTGAATGATTCTAAGAAAGTTTATCTGTCCGAAGAACTAAATATAAAAAAAAATGTACAGAATGTTTTGTGAGCAACAACAGTCAACAATTTCGTACGAGTCATATAGAACAGTATTCAACAAGGAATTTAACATCTCCTTTGGGTATCCCCGTTGCGATACATGCAGCATATGTTTTTTTTATGGCAGTGTCACACACACTAAAGGGAGATCCTATGGCGCTCGACGAGCGGTGTGTGTGCGAAGATGTTGATTGACACGGTTCTTGAATAGTTGTAGGTTGTAATTAGTGGGAAACAGATGTCCTGGGAGTGAGTTCCACAGTGATGCAGTGCGCTAGACAAAGGAGTCCTTGTAAAGCGATGTTCTAAGTGTTTCCAGTTGTACGACGAACCGGTGCGCTCTTGCCGTCTGTCGTGACCGTCAGACAGGAGTTGCCAGGGGCGGGATGAGGCGGGCCAAATCCTGGGAACATCTGCCGTGAAAGTATCTGTAAAACAGAGACATCTCGGCCACATGTCTGCGGTGTTCCAGACTATCCAGATTCCGGGTCAACTCCGGGTCGCCGACGAGACGCACAGCTCTCTTCTGAATGGAATCCAGCAGCTTTAGAGTGTGCTTTGGTGCGGCACCCCAGATATATGAGCAATATTCTAAGCACGGTCTTATTTGCGCTTTGTAGAGCAAGAGCAACTGCTGCGGTGTATAGAGTTTTTTGTTGCGAAATAGCGCACCAAGCTTCTGGGAGGCTGATTTTGCGATGTTAGCAAGGTGGTCATGCCAAGACATATTGCTGTACCGAGACACCCAGCAGTCCGATTGACGAGGATGAAGGAATGGTTGATCCTGCCATAACGATGTCAGGGCCCGCTGTATTGGCCCTCTGGGTAAACGTTGCTGCTTGAGTCTTTGCTGCATTGAACTGGACAAAATTTCGGTCGCCCCAAGTTTGGACTTTCTCCGGGTCTTGTTTTATTGCCGTAATCTGCTCCTGTCTGCGGTGATGAGTCTCAGTCGCTGGTAAGGGTTTTTCTGATCTAAAGTGGGAGACAAGGGTACTTTCATCTGCAAAACTGTAAACAGGATTATTGGTTTCGATCAGCAGGTCATTAATATAGATGAGGAACAGAGTTGGTGAATGTATTGCGCCCTGAGGCACGCCCGCGTTGATGGTGAATGTGTCTGAGATGTATCCATCAACTGCAACGTGCAGAGATCGGTTCTTAAGGAAACTGGCAAGCCAGCTGCATAGAGAGGCTGGCAGTCCGAAGGACGGCAGTTTGTTGAGCAGTCCGTCATGCCAAACTCTGTCGAATGCCTTTGAAATATCCAACGCAATCGCTCGAGACTCTCCGTAGTTCTCAATTGCCCTACTCCAAATATGAGTGACATAGGCCAATATATCTCCTGTCGATCTCTCTTTGCGAAAGCCGTATTGATTATCGCTGATTATTCTGTTGTTCTCGAGGTACTTGAGTAGTTGCTGATTGACTACACGTTCCATGACTTTGGTGATGACGAGTTTTTGGCTAAGATTAGATGTCTGGAATTATCAAAATGAGAAGAAAAAGATGATAAAAACTAGCTTCAATTGAAAGAGAAATAAAGAGTTTAAAAGCGGAAAATAAAGTTCACAAATTAAAAGCAGTGACGTTTTATAAAAGAAAGAGAGACACAAAAAGACATTGTAGAGCGTCTGCACCTAAAGAAGTAATTTGCCTTGACTTTTCCAAAAATCTGCCAATTCCCAATATACCCACCAACGATGTGTACTATAAAAGACAACTTTCCGTGTTCATTTTTAATACCCACATTTTATCTTCAGCAGAAATTATTTTCTACATGTATCCTGAGACCGTAGCAAAGAAAAGCAGCAACGATATTTGCTCAATGTTGCATAATTTTGTCTATAACCATCTTAATGCTGACGTAGAAGACTTCAAAATATTCTGCGACTCGTGTGGCGGCCAAAACAAAAATTTCACCTTCTTCAGATTTTTGCATAGTTTGGTCCATGAAGAACGCAGATTTCGTTCAATTGAAGTGACGTTTCCGATTAGAGGGCACTCTTATATCGAGTGCGACAAGAACATGGGTCTAATAAATCAGAAAATAAGAGCGGATATTCCCTCTGATTGGATGCTCGTTTTCAAAGATGCACGAAAGAAACTGTCACCATTTACCGTGGTAGAATGTACTCAGAAGATGTTTAGAAAATGGAAAGAGCATTTTGATACAATTTACAAGAAGAAAGCTTCATTTGCAACAAGGCCTATCAGAGAAGTTCGAGTCGAACGCAGTCATCGTCGTTTAATTTTGTTTCGTTCATCCTTTAATGGTAGCTGGGAGACAGCTGAAATCAAGGGGCCTTCTTACAAACATCGAAATGGACTTGTAGAAAGTGAATTTCGAATGCCTCAGTTTTCACATGAAGGTAAGTTTTAGTAATAACTAAGTCTTAACAAATCTCTATTTTTGACATTTTCTTGTAGAGTTACTGCCAATTTCCCGCGAAAAGTACAAAAACTTACGAGAGTTGAAGAAAGTTTGCGGCCCTGAAGCCCAAGAGTAACTTTCTAATTTACCCTTTGACAAAAAATAATGTTTTAAATTGTATAAGATTTGAGATCTTTTCATTATTTTCTATATTGAATATTATCTTTTAAGAATGAATAAATGTTGCTTTGTTGTCTTCTGATATTAAATAGGTATCAACAAATTTTGTTTGTTATTATGCTATTACAAACCAAGAAAGAAACTGTTTAGTCCAGGACTTAGCTCATTTTTTGCAGGATTATTTTGCAGTTTATCAGAAAAAACTTAGTTTTCTTAGAACTGTGAATTTAAATATAGCCAAATTTTAAATAAGGCGACTCTAGGGTAGTATCGATATGCAGGAAAAAATATTTGGCCTTAATATAAGATCATACTACAATTTTCTGGAAGTATAAACACTTTAAATTGCATTTCCTCGATTTTTTAAAAATGTGACAGCCTGTTGTTTTCCTGTACCCTTCATTTTGAAGTATTACTTTAATAGTATTAAATCTGAAAACAAATCTATAATTTATACATTAGAAATGAACTTACCAAAACAGTCTTAAATTATTCTCGATGTAATAGTATTTCCTTGAGTCCTATTCTCGGAGAATACTTGAACACACTAAATAAATATGTCTCTAGAAAGTAACTAGACTAAAAATATTCATAAATAATGCAAATTCACGGAGAAATCGTTAAAATTAAACACCTTACATTACACGTCTTGACAAAATGTAAACAAAAACGTTGTTTTTCCCGCTAACCTCTAAAGTCAAATTGTGACGCCCCGTGGGCGGACCCATCACCCAATAGGCCAGGATCCGGTGATCTTTAGTGGAGTCTTAGTAGCATATACGTGGCGACACGGATCCGTGTCATCAGCACTCGTCAACGTAGAAAAATAACTATTATAAGTATTAAATAACTATAGTCTAACGAAAACAGCCAACAACAAATTTAATAAACATATAAGTAGTATAGTATTTTCTAAATAAACAAAATGTTTTTTTTATAGCAGTGGCACACACACTAAAGGGAGATCCTATGGCGCTCGACAAGCGGTGTGTGTGCGAAGATGTTGATTGACACGGTTCTTGAATAGTTGTAGGTTGTAATTAGGGAAAAACATATGTCCTGGAGTGAGTTCCACAGTGATGCAGTGCGCCAGACAAATGAGTTCTTGTAAAGCGATGTTCTAGGTGTTTCCAGTTGTACGACGGGCTGGTACGCTCTTGCCGTCTGTCGTGACTGTTTGACAGGAATTGCCAGGGGCGGGATGAGGCGGGTCAAATCCTGGGAACATCTGAAATGAAAGTATCTGTGAAACAGGGACATCTCGGCCACATGTCTGCGGTGTCTCAGACTATCCAGATTCCAGGTCAACTCCGTCGCCGCTGAGACGCACAGCTCTCTTCTGAATGGAATCCAGCAGCATTAGGATGTGCTTTGGTGCGGCACCCCAGATGTGTGAGCGATATTCTAAGCACGGTCTTATTTGCGCTTTATAGAGCAAGAGCAAGTCCTGCGGTGTATACATTTTTTGTTGCGAAATAGCGCACCAAGCTTCCTGGAGGCTGATTTTGCGATGTTAGCAACGTTATCATGCCAGGACATATTGCAGTTGACCGAGACACCCAGCAGTTCCGATTGACGAGGATGCCATAATGATGTCAGGGCCCGCCATAGTGGCCCTCTTGGTAAACGTGGCCGCTTGGGTCTTTGCTGCATTGAACTGAACCAAAGTTATCTCGTCCCAAGTTTGAATTTTCTCCAGGTCTTGATTAATTGCTGTAATCTGCTCCTGTCTGCGGTGATAAGTCTCAGTCGCTGGTAAAGGTTTTTCTGATCTATAAAGTGGGAGACAAGGGTACTGTCGTCTGCGAAACTGTATACAGGATTATTCGTGTCGGTCAGCAGGTCATTAATATAGATGAGGAACAGAGTTGGTGAAAGTATTGCCCTGAGGCACGCCTGCGTTAATGGTGAATGTGTCTTGAGATGTGCATCAACTGCAACGTTCAGAGATCGGTTCTTAAGGGAACTGGCAAGCCAGCTGCGGAGAGAGGCTGGCAGTCCGAAGGACGGCAGTTTGTTGAGCAGTCCGTCATGCTAAACTCTGTCGAATGCCTTCGAAATATCCAACGCAATTGCTCGAGAACCTCGCTAGTTGTCAATTGCCCTACCCCATATATGAGTGACATAGGCCAATGTATCCCCTATCGATCGCTCTTTGCGAAAGCCGTATTGATTATCGCTGATTATTCTGTTGTTCACGAGGTACTTCAGTAGTTGCTGATGGACTACACGTTTCAGGACTTTGGAGATTATTTGAAGCAAGGCAATTGAGGGCGTGGTTTTCTTGCATTTTTGGAACAGGTTGCACTCGAGCGACAATACACGAAGTCTCATCCACAGTAAGGGCCTCACAAATTGGCACCCAACATGTTTTTATGTGGTTTACATAATTAAAATTGCTATCTTATTTGTTGGTAAATTTCTTACTGGAAATTATTGTTAGCTGATACTCAGGTATTTGGTTATCTGGTCCTTACAACGTTTTTCGTTATTTACTATTGATTTTTATTATTGCATTTACATTTATTGATTATTTACCGAATATTTCATTCTGAAATTGAGTACTGTTGCAAATACCTTTATTATACCATGTCTTCTTGCAATTTTACTTAGTCACGATGGATGTGCATATTTTGAAAACTAAGAATTAACTTATGAATTAGAACTTAGGCAAGTTGAAAACGCTGCTAATTTGAATGTTGATGAGAAAAGCAAACTCTTGCGTGGTTGTTTCAAACAAGAATCGGTTAATCGAAGCTTTGTTGATCCAACGAACAACAAACCTTTTGAAAAAGATATTAAAGGCGCGTTAGAAACATATGATGATTTGGTACAGTTAATAGACAAATTTTCCGCTTCACTTTCGGAGAAAAAGAAATTAGAAGACAGGTTAACGCATCTTTCGAATAGGGTATCTAGGTTGATGCCTAGTAATGATCAGCAGATCACTGAAAAGCAACATTTAATTACTAAAATTCTTAGTTTAGAGGGTAATTTTGTATTTAAAATAGATAACCTAGAATCTAGCGCTCAAACCTCTACTCCAACTTATGTATCTCCTGCGGTTGCTATTCCCCCTGTACCTTCAGTACAAAATAGACAATATGTAGCGCCTTACAAATGGAACATTAGTTTTACCGGGTCTACAGATAAGGAATCAGTCCTTTCTTTCCTGGAAAAGGTTGAAGAGTTTAGAGTTAGTCGAAATGTTACGAAGGACGACTTGTTTCTATCTGCCTGTGATATATTTAAGGGTCCTGCTTGGACATGGTTTTCTTCAAATATAATAACCTGAATGATTGGGACGAAGTAGTACAAAAATTAAAATCTGATTTTTTACCTTATTTCTATGAACAAGATTTATTATTGGAAATTCAAAACCGTACAATGGGTAATAACGATAGAATCACTCTATATATCGCTTCTATGGAATGTCTTTATCGTAAACTATCTAATTTACCTTTAGAAAAAGTAAGAGTTGACCAAATCCGTAGGAATCTTTTACCGTTTTATATAAATCAGTTAGCTTTGATGGAAATAAATACTATATCTGAACTCACTACTTTGTGTAAAAGATTAGAAGAATCTAGGTCATGGTCAGATAGATAAAAACCTCCTCCTTCAAAGAACTCAGGTCTGTTGGAACCTGACTTAAGTGCGGTCACACCTTCGACTGGTTCTGGTTCTCAATTTGATTATAATACCTCTGGCTTAGATGGCGCTAAATCGTGTTGGAAATGTGATAGAGCAGGGCACATTTTTGCAAATTGTCCTTGCCCTAAAAGAATTTTTGCTATGGCTGTGGTAAGAAAAATATCACAAAAGATAAATGTTTTTCGTGCTCAAAAATCGTGAATCTAGGTGGCGGTACTCCTCAGACGAATACTGTCACCATTCGAAATCAAAACGAAAGCTCAACGTCTCAAGAGACAAATGTGAAGAAAACAAAGAAAAACAAAACGAAAACCGGCCCAAAACAGTAATAGCAAGGAGTTCACAGGAATGGCAAATGCGGTTAGGTGCAGTTAAAGATTTCTTGAATTCCCAAAGTAATACTTTTGTTAGTCCGATTTTCTCAAAAAAAGATAACGATACCCGACCATATGTAACGGTGTGTGTAAATGAGGTAAATATTTTGGCTTTGGTCGATAGTGACTCGAACAATTGCATCTTGGGTTTAACAGGTTTTTCCCTTCTTAGGAAATTCCATTTTAAAATAAATTATGACTATTCCTAATGTATCTGCCGATGGTAAAATGCAAGACTATTTAGGCTATATAATCTTACCAGTCTGTTTAAATGGGATTTGTCGTCACATAAAAGTTTTAATCATTCCTAGTGTCATCCACGAACTAATTTTGGGAATTGATTTTTAAAAAATTTTTAAAGTTAAAGCCGATTTTGATAATTTAACTTTTGACAGTAAAATCTTAAATTGTAGTACAATCAGTTCAATGTATCTATTTATCTCAAGTACAAAATGAACAACTTAATCAAGTCATCGGCTTATTTAGAAATATTCAATCGGTTAATAAATTAGGTTTAACAAATGTCATGCAACACCCTATCGATACCGGTGACACAAAACCAATTAGACAAAGGCAGTACCCTCTTTCGCCCAAAATGCAAGAACATCTCAATAGGGAAATTGATGAAATGTTAAAACTAAATATTTTAGAACCTTTAAAATCTCCTTTTATAGTTCTCTTTGGTTGGTCCCAGAGAAGTCAGAGGAATTTAGGTTATGATGCACGTAAAATAAATGCATATAATCTAACAGATTCATATCCTATGCCCAGAATAGATGTTATTTTGTCGAAATTGAGGGATGCTAAATATCTCAGTTCTTTGGATTTAACAAAAGCTTTTCATCAAATTCCCTTAGAGCCATCTTCTCGTCCAAAAACCGCGTTTGCTGTATATGGTCGTGGACTCTTTGAATATAGAGTAATACCTTTTGGTTTGATAAATAGCGCTGCAACTATGCAGCGAACTATGGACTTAATTCTTGGACCAAATTTAGAGCCATACTGCTTTGTTTATCTTGATGATATCATCATTGACAGCTCTACTTTTGAAATTCACATTAGGACCTTAAAAGATGTTTTTGAGAGATTAAAGAATGCTAATTTGACTATTAATTTGGAAAAATTTAAATTTTGTCGCCCTTCCTTATCATATCTTGGCAATGAAATTGATAATAATGGTTTACACACGAGTGAAGATAAAGTAGCCGCGGTTAAAAATTATCCGATACCTAAAAATACAACTGAAATTAAACGTCTAGGATTAGTTGGATGGTAACGTAGGTTCATTAAGGATTTTGCATCCATTTCTTCACCAATTACTGATTTGTTGAAGGGAGGAAGAAAGAACAAGCAATTACGTGGACACCGATGCCGCTTTTCATGAAATCAAAAAACGGTTAACTGGAGCCCCCGTGCTTGCAAGTCCCGATTTCTCCAAACCATTTTTCATTCAGACTGATAGTAGCGATACAGGTATGGGAGCTGTGCTTTTCCAAGAAGAAGAGGGTTTCTAACACCCCATAGCATATGCTAGTAAAACTTTGAATAAATGTCAGCGAAAATACTCAGTTTCTGAGAAAGAAATTTGGTATCGAACAATTTCGTTGCTATGGTGGTGCACCCCTTTCTGAAATCATTATTACTTATAGCACCTTATACCTTATAGCACCTATTAAGGTGCTATAAGTAATAACGAACATAGATTATACGAAGCAGAATTACTTGATTTCAGAAAGAGGAGTTTAGCTTTTTTCATAGAAGGTTGTTCACAGATAAAAGAACTGATAATAAAAATAAAATTGTCGCTATTTTAAAACATATCACTCATATCACCAGATGAAGTAATTGCGAAAAAAACATTACATCCTTAGGGCCTATAGTCTTCCATTTTCTCAACTTGACAGTTGATAAAAATAAATGGCATAGATAGAGCATGGCGATGCCTTATAACGAATAGTGTTCCTGATCTTATGGTAACGTAATAGTATACCGAGTATGAGAATTTAGGAGCGGGTTTAACCTATTTGTTGGAAATATTTATTTATCTGGGCGCCAGACATTTCTTAACTCTCAAAGTAACTGTCAAGTAGTACGAATAAAAGCTTAAAAGAACTGACAAAAATTTCTTGATATACGTTGAGAGTCGCAGAATCTCGTTTCTTACAGGAAATGAAAGATATTCTTAAAGACAAATTTACAATTATGTTGGGGTTTGGAACCTTCGGCAACATGCACTAAAATGGAGTTTTATCCACAATACCGAAACACTCGCACTTGACGCGCGTTTCGCTAACCATGTAAGCATCATCAGGAGATGATTAAAAATTGAAGAGTGCAAATTTTTCTGTGAAATCATTAGGGGCATCAGATAAATAAGTAAATAAACCTAAATAAATATTTCCTATTTCTACAAAATAATGAGGAGTTTTATATTCTATATTTTCAATCAATGTTTTATCTAAATAATTTTTTTAAGTAACAATCCAAAAGTGTTCCTGAAACATGTTCAACTCGCTCATATTAAATGTGTATTTTAATACTTTCGGATTGCATTTCTAGATTTAAATCCATAAAAAGGGGTAGCACAAAGTTTAAAAAATGTAAATACAATATAGTAGAAGGATTTTGAAGAAAATTTGAGATATTCTGCCCTTGAATACCTTTTTTTATTAAAATATTGATCTGTGAAATATAATTTCAAAGCATCATATTGCCACAAACAATATAGCTTTGCGTAGCCATATTGTTTGTGATATTGCTCAATTATTCTTTTTGCAACTAACACTACAGACAACCAGTTTGAGAGGGTTGTAAAATTTTCTGAGGTTTTACTGCTATACAAACTCCTGAAATTTTGTAAACTCAGTTTATCTTTTAAAACTATATTGTAGATACATATGAACATCTCTAGCCGTTTGGTCAATATCATCTGCTAATTTTTCAGAAGCGTAATTAGCACATAAACTAAATGACATATTTCATAATGAATAAATTAGGAATACTGGCTTTTAGTTTAGTAGATAATGAATTGTGAATTCCCATTATAGCATAGTTCCTCTGCTATTGCATTTGCTACAGCCAATAGACCAAAGAACAAATCAGTAATTTTATGGTCATGAAAAATACGTGCCACTAAAGCTAAATGTTTTATTGCGCCTTTATCCGTTGATTCATCAACAATTAATGAACATTTTTTATCGTAATAATTCAATAGAATTTTCAAAACTGGTACTGCCCTAAAATATTATTGACAATTGCTGTAGCTTTTGTGCGAGGACGTGAAATTTTTAGCAATTTCTGAATTGTCAAATGATATTCTAATAATTTCTGATAAATGGTATAAACGATGAGATGGAATGTTATGTTTAGCTGCATATGCTGCCACTCTAATTTCAGCAGTTTTAATTTTTGTATTTAAAAAAAAATTCTATATAAAATGTCATATCAGTCAAATCTCTTTGTGTGTGTAATGATTAACCTAACTTGGGGTGTTGTCTTCCTGAAGAATATTTCTGGATTTCGTATTTACCACATATAAAATCTTTATTGCAGGCTTTGTAGGATGCATAGTTTGACCCTTTCTTGCTACTCTTCAACCACCCTTTAAATTCAGCTTCTTGCTCCCATGTAACGGTATATTTGTGAGTATAGAACTTAATGCTTTTTCTTCTTTTACGTATTTGTTCAGCTTCTTCAGAAGAAGACGGCGAGGATTCCAAATCTTAGGCATTTTTTGAATTTGATGGTTGAGGTATAAATGAGAACATGGTGTTAATTCTGTAATTATAAAGAAACAAATTCACAAACAAATTTAAACAAGAGGTATGGCTTAAAGTGCATATATGTACATATCAATATTTTATTAATTTATAGAAACATTTACTCATAATAACTTCTCTTGGATTTTCATGGATACTGCTGCATTTTTATTTTTAATTTAAATTATATAATGATACTACTCGCACTTATTTACTCTGGCGAGTAACCTCTGACGAACCCCCCTAAATATTAATTTTATTGGGCAAAATAATATATAAAATAAATATCTTGTAATAATAAATAAGTACATACCGATTACAAATAAATTCTATGTTGAAAAACATTAATGTCAATTTGATATTAATTGATATTAAGTCGGTACAGCAAAAATAGCAGAAAATGCCAGGGAAACCGTCCGAGGCTATATACAT
>MU192426.1:5945-29203 GCA_016904865.1 Pissodes strobi
GCCATTGATAGAAATTCATCATATCAAGAAAATACATAAAAAAAACGCTTTGGCATGTATACAAAGAAATCACAGAAGCTCGAAAAAACATGCTCTTAACTCTCTCATTTCAAAAGTACAGAATTTCGTACTACCAGGTTGTGCTGAGGTCACCTCAGATTCACAAAGAGTTGCTGAACCATTCGCCCAATAGTTTCATGGAACATCAACAACGCGCCATCGTTGCCTCCAAGCATAAGGCCTGTTTGTCTTCAATTACCTTCACGCCAAGCAACAGGACAAAGCCTTGCAGAATCTCCTCTAACCTGCTGAAGAAATGCAGTGAAGAACTGAGTTTTCTACTCACAAAACCTATTACTAACTCAATGGAGAGTGGCCACATACCTCACAATGGAGGAAGACAATTGTAATGCCCATATACAAGAAAACACTTGGCATCAAACGATCTCCTTATTAGTCTGACATTTTTTCTCTGCAACTTATCTTACTAATTAATGATAATCCAATATGGTTCAATTTGACACACTTTAACTTCGAAATTACAACTTGATGTAGCTGTGAAACTAAGTAATTTAAATTTAATGTTTAGAATCCAGAAAAAATTATTATAACACAAGCAAAGAACTGAAGTTCGTTTTCATAAAATCACAAATAATTACTTACTAAACATATTTCTACCCACCTCATTTGCGGACGCTATCCTAATAATAGTGTTGATTGCGGGCTTGGAGAAGTAACGTCCATCGCCCCCCACGACGAGCGTGGCCCCCTTCAGCTTGTCCCCCAAAGCGTCCAAAATGCATTGGATAAAGTTTTCGGTATAGTTCTTTTCCATGAACACCTTGACCTTCTTCCTAAGGCCGCTCGTACCGGGCTTCTGATCATCGAAGGGCGCGGTCTGCACCACTACGGATTCTAGGAGAGGGCCCGACATTTTACGTATCTAACTGTAAAAATAAAATTTGTTTAAATCTCTAACATAATTCGATAGATAATTAACAATTGTTCTAATTATGCTATATTTTAAGCTGCTGCAACAACATTATGGTACATTACAGGAAATGCTAATAAGAAATTATGACAAGAAAGCAAAAAAACTGTATATCATCTTTCACAAAGTTATTATTATTTCAAAACGTCTTTAGAGTAAATATATGTCAATTATATTCTAACTCAAAATTACATTCCACTTAGACAGTAATTTCTCTTACATCTTATAGACTGACACTCTCAAATCTTCCCGCATATACAAAGGTATAGGCCACTTGTAAGTGGGTCCTCTTTAAAATAACAAGATATTTATTAATAGCTTTGTCAATTGTCACACCCACCAGGAATTAAACGTTTATTAAACAAAATTACTCATTACAGGTGTTATCATTATAATTTGAAGAAGTAAGATTTGATCTTTTAAGACAAGATTAAGGATATTACAAGGGGTGTTTCACTCATGCAATAGGTGTACAAATCTCATACATTCGTGTTGCAGTCCCTATACAGTCGATACAGTCTCATGCAGTCAAATGCAATGCATGCAGTCGTAATACAGTCTTTAGGAATTCCTTGCAGTCCCATGCAGTTATAGGTGCAGTCACACGCATTAGCGTACATTCCATGTACATTCACGAGAAATCGTATGCAGTCCCGGGAATTCGAGCGTGCAATCTTGTTCAATCTTGTTACAAGACTGCGTAGAAAGCCACACAAATGAACGCGCGCGCACGCAGTATTCCCGTAACTTTTATTTTCAATTTTGTGTTCTTTATTTTTACATTATTTGTTGTAATTTTGATGTGGCAGGAGCTAAAATTTATTATTAGGAGTATATGCAAATGTGTATGGCTGTATCAAGGGAGGGCGAGAATTTAAAAGAGTATAGTTAATTTTCCGAATGGCCCTCCGCTCGCTTCGAGGCACAACCAAACCAAACTAACCTATACTAGCCCAAATTTAAAAAAAGACACAAACTTAACCTTAAAAAATATATGAAACAAGTCTCGTCACCCACGGGAATCGAACCCGCGCTGCGGGCCACGCCGTATCACAAGCACAGGATCTGACCACTGCTCTAAAAACCTGCTGAAGGCAATTGCAATTGCGGTCCAGTGAATTCACTGGACCGTAGACACACGAGTAAATAAAAGAGTTACGGAAATAGTGCGTGCGCGCGCTTAGGTTCATTTGTGTAGGTTGCTACGCAGACGTTACTAATTTTGTCAGATATTGCTTATAAAGCGGAATCATCTGATTTTCTTTTGGTTACATAGTAACTTTAACGTGATTTTGTGAGGTTGTATTTTGGTTGACACCGATGAATATAATATAAAAGCCGGAAAAAGATATATAATAATTTTTTTATTATTTTAGAACTTGTGCTTAGACATTATTTTGATTGGATGGTTAATGATTTTTTGTTGTACCAATTATCCCATTATAGTGAAGGGCTCATAACGAATTTTCGGTGTTTGGTTTATACTACAACTCCGCACGTGTTACATTTACGATAAATAAATTGGGAACTGAAGCTCTCGTGGTCTTTCTTTGTACAGGTTATCCGGATTTCGTTGTACTTGCGGGGTAGCTCCATTAATTTTAAAGTTAGCAGGGTACGGTTTTCTTAACACGTTGCTGCTTTTCTGTGAAACGAAAGATACGGTAAACAGATTTTTTCTTCAAACGTCAGTAAATCCGTCATTACTCGACTGTGTAGGCGGCAGTGAAGTTTCGTTTTTCCTCCGCCGGAGCTTTACTTTTCACTTTTCCGCCGGCGGAGGTAAAAGTGTTATCATAGCAACATAGATGCAATACAAACAAACATCAAAATAAGCGTCAACAACTCAAGAGTTATTAAATTAAAACTTGTATTTATCACTCAATGTGTGACTGCATTTCTAAAAATCATTAATTTAGGAACAAATTGGTTATTATTTAATCGAACTTAATCAATAACTGCTTATCAATAAGGAATTAAATCGCAATCGAAAACACAATTTTAAAAATATCATTATTGTTGACAGTGTCCACTGACAGCTTTATGTTACATTACTATAGCAACAACCTGAGCCTATTCACCGACACCGCACCGGTCTAAGCCGCCTTGCGAACCCACTTATCTTTAATAATAATTATTATTACTATTAAAACGAGATGTTTTTGCATTAATTTGTCGACATTTGAAGAAAAAACAGCATATTTTATTTGGAGGAAAAGTTACTTTTCATGGCTTGCTCTCTATTACCAGCCTCACTCCGTTCGGCTGTTAAACACGAGCGCGCCATGAAAAGTATTACTTTTCCTCCATATAAAATAATATACTATTTATAGCCACCATCGTCTTTTAGATACAGAGTTTTCCCTGAATTTGCACTTTTGGGGCATACCTCGTATTTTGAGAACGGTTAATTACGATGTTAATTATATTGCAAAGGCAAAAACTGTATCTTATAAATATATTAACGTACAATCAGTTTTTTTCATAAAATTCATAATGCTAGATATACAGGGTGGGCCAACGAAAACTTTACACCCCGATTTTTCTTCCTTAAAATGAAACTTTGGAAAACCCTTCGATTTCTGATTCATGCCTGTTTTCAACCTTGTCACTTCAGCCCCCTGAGGGTGATGGAGCTTCACTCCTAAAATTTTAAATGGGTTAAAAAAGGAGTCGAGTGGTATCTCATTTTGAAGGTCTTTTGAACCTTATTACAATTTCCGAATTTGACGTCTCTACGCTCATACCCGTTCATGTGAGACCTTGTCAAAATATAGAAAAAGTATTTGTTTCTTAATTAATTATTACTTAACTAATGAGAGCAGTGACTAAAATACAAAGCTAGCAGATGTAATCAGTGTCAACTGACCTTCGAAATTTGGTATTGCTGGATCTCCAGTATCATATTAAAAACTCACCCCAATTACAATGATTGAGTAATACTTTATTTCGAAGGCCCTTTGACCCTCATTACATATACCAACTTAGTAAAAATAGTTGCTAGCTCTTATAGTTAATTAATTATTAATGAAGAAGTAACACTTTTCCAAAATGTTGACTAGATGTCACATAAACAGAAATAAGAGTAGAGACGTCAAACTCGGCAGTTGAAATAATGGTCAAAATATTTTTAAAATGAGGTATCAGACGAGCGAAAGGACATCCACACCACAGTTCCGTTATGGAGCTTAATTAAACCAATAGAAATACACAAAAGTGACAGAATTTATGAAATTTGAAAAATGTAAAAACAAAGCGTGTAACTTTTTCTGCTAAATTAGAACTGATTTTAGGCATGCCTTGGGTTAGATTGGCTTAATTTTAGTTGGTTGAGCCCCGGAAGCTATATGCGTTTTCTCTTGCTTCGCCCATTAACTGTGGTGTGGATGTACTATTGCATCAGACGACTCCCTTTTCCATTTAAAATTTTAGAGGAGCTCATAACCCCTAGAGGTTGAACTGACAAAGTTGAAAATATTCACAACAAGTGTTCCCATAGAATCAGAAATCGACGGTTCCGAGCGTTCCAAATTTTAATTTTAAAGCCGGAAAACCGAGGTGTAAAGTTTTCATTAGCGCACCCTGTAGAGACTAAATTTTGGTTTTCTTAAATGGGAGACCCTGTATATTTTTTCCTCGTTGTATACAGTAATGATTATATGAGTATAATATTCGATAATATTTAGAACTCGGTTCCCAATTTATCTATCCTTAATCGTTGGAGTACTACCACCGTGCAAAATTGCCCATTAAATCAAACACTATAAATGCGTTATAAGCTCTCCGACCATCAGAAATATTAGCGATATGCACAAAAATGAAACACTCTACAGTCCACTGCTTTTTCGAATATTTATTTACATTCTCATGCAGTCCCATGCAGTCGGTGCAGTCACCTATCATATTTATGCAATCAATGCAGTCACATGCAATCTTTATGCAGTGAAATGCAATAGGTGTACAAATTTTAGTGAGTGAAACACCCCTTGGGATATTACTTATGAAATGTATGTAGGTATGATAGCTATCAAGTACCCTTTTCACGTTCATAAATAAGAGTGGATAAATAATGTATGTAGTAGTAATACTAGTAACATGTAGTGTCTAATAATACCGCTATCACCTAATAGATACAGTGAAGTTATAGTATCTACCTAAGAATCAGTTGTTTTAAAAGTTATCAATGGATTGATATTTTGACATCAGCAATAAGTTCTTATTAATTACAAAAATCAACCGTTGACCTATAAAACTCTTAAATAAACGCCAATTTTAGAGAATACAATGTACCTTCATACAAAGCAAAGAGGATTGAAAATGGACTTGAACTTACACAAAAGAGAAGTATAAAAAAGCAAAGAACATATGAAAGTGTTGGCCATTAAAAATTAATATATACAGACTTTTCCTCAATTCTACATAAAATACTACAGTAAATACTAGACGAAAATGTGACCCCTGATTGTATCGTTCATAACATTAGCTCAAGGCACCGTACAGAATACACGCCAATGATCTGCCTAATGGCAAAACCTGTCATTTTCCTGATGATACAATTCTAATTTCTTTCTTGGATGCGAAAAATATTTGAAATAAGTCCCAATTTGGTTTCCAACATTCAAAAAATACAAATGATGCCATCTTTTATGTGTTGGAAGATCTCTGTCTGAGCCTTAATAATGGATAGGTTGCCGCGGTAGTGTTTTGTAATCTGGCTAAAGCCTTCGACTGCGTTTCACATGAGATTCTGCTGCGGAAGCTTGAAGCATATGGCTTTCGAGGTTCGATTTTGGAATGGTTGAGGTCCTTTTTGTCAGATAGATGTCAAACGGTTCATTTTGACAATAGTGAATCAGAGGAGCTCTCTGTCAAAGCCAGTGTGCCACAGGGCTCGGTTATTGGATTCCTGCTCTTCCTCTTATATGTAAATGACCTACCATCAATAGTCAAATTTGGCAAGTGTACATCCTTCGCTGATGACACCACTCTTTTTTGGCATTGTAAAGACATAAACATTCTCATGGAAATAACACACCAGGATCTAATCAATGTTAGGGAATGGTGTGACATTAACTGTTTGTCTTTTAATGTGTCAAAAACAAATATTTTAAATTTTAAATGTGTTTTAAGTGATGTATGTTCATGTTCTCAAACTGTTAATATTACTAATTTTAATAATTTCCTAGGATTAGTCATTAAAACAGTTAAGAGCACCCTAAATATATCTGTAGCTAAAGATGCCTATTTTGCACTGGTTGACTCTTATTTGCGTTATGGGGTTTGTTTTGGGGGGCATTCATCTGCCTACTTATATAATTCAGTGTTTGTTTTAGAACTTTTAGAAGCGCACCCTTAGAATTCCATGTGGGCTTAAGTATAAGGACTCCTGCAAGCCTCACTTTATCAATCAAAAAATATTGTCCTTCCCTCCCAGCAATTTTTATACTCAATACTACCTGTCTATGGGGCAGTAGCTTGGTACTCTAAGAGCTTACAGAGCTCCGCGAGAATCAAATTATCTACCTCACAAAGACAAGCGTGTCTGGCAATTAGTGCCGCTTTCGGCACTACACCCACGGCAGCGCTTGAGTGTCTTCTAAATCTAGATTGATACAGGCGGTGATCAACAATCCGCAGGCGATCATCATGGTGCCCAACAGGCTGGAAAATGCCAATGAGCAGGACAGTGTGTTGGGTCTACCATCAGATGTTATGCCTACTAAAACCACCTATTACCATGCCTATGACGTCCGTCCTCCTACCAGAGAGGAACGAATGGGCAAAGGACTCTGAAAATCTGACGGCTCCAAGACCAATGATGGTACGGGAGCTGTTGCATGGAATAAAAATGGTAAGGTTGAGCTTAAATGTTCCCTAGGCAAACATGCAACCATTTTTCAGGCTGAAGTTAAGGCCATTGATATGACTGCACAGTGGCTCATCGATAGAAACTGAAAAGGCAAGTCAATCAAAATTTTCTCGGACAGTCAAGCAGCTCTAAAAGCTCTTGATTCTAGCCGTTGTTCATCCAAGACAGTATGGAACTGCCAGGAACTACTCACCAAACTAGGAAGAGAGAACAAACTTACATTGATCTGGATACCTGGACATACAGGATATGAAGGAAACGAAAAAGCTGATGCTCTTGCGAAGCAGGCGGCCGCAACGGCCTTCATAGGACCAGAACCAGTACTGGGAATAGCTTATAACACAGCTAAAGAAGCCCTCTCCAGGTGGACACAACATCAATTTGTAGATAATTGGAGAGAGTTACCAGGCCTAACTCATTCAAAGTTGGCGGTGAATCTGCCATCAGGAATGAGAACCGGACAGCTTCTTCAACTTGGCTGGCAGCAGGTACAGGCTGTAGTTGGCATGTACACTGGCCACTGTCGGCTAAGAAGCCACATGAACAAGATAGGGCTCTCCGAAGAAACGGAATGCCGCCTGTGCTTGGAGGACGAAGAAACAATGGAGCATGTTATATGCCACTGTCCAGCAATGGAAAGAACCAGACAAACAGTCTTTGGAAATACTCAAATCACACTTGCAGATTTGAAAACTATCCACCCAAGAAAGCTGTTCGATTTCTTGAAAAGGATCGAGCCTCTGGCATAGTGGAAACACAGATGTGAGCCACAATAGACCAAGGGTCGCAGTGGAGGGTCCTATTTGGACCCACTCACGTGTACAAATAGAATACCTGTCTAATGCACAAGGAGTATTCCAGCTAACGTAAATAATACCCGTTCGTCTTTCAATATAAATTTACCAATACCCTCCTCATCTTTAACACAAAACCCGGTATTTGATAAAAGTAAAAAAAATTTTAACCAATTCCAGTACGTAAATTACTTAGAAGGGAGGTGAAGAAAAAGTTAATTGCTAAGGCGTATTATAGCATAGAGGAATATTCCTCGGACCATTTTTAAATTGGTTTAGGAACTATTTTACTTAGTTTTAGGATTGTTATGTTATGAATAACATTTTGTGTTATTCTTTTTATTCTCCTTTATTACAGCTTTGTTAATAGCACAATGTGCTTAATAACAATAAAGCTTTATTCGACTTTGACATATTTGACCCCATGACCTGCTCTTACAAAAACTGTGTAAATACAAATTTGATGAAATCAGTGTACATCTTATATCTAGTTATCTATCCGGCCGATTCCAGGTTGTGAATGTTGGTGGTGTGAGGTCGTCAGAGAGAGAGGTAAAGGTGGGGGTGCCACAGGGCTCAATACTGGGCCCTCTATTATTTCTAATTTACATCAATGATTTGCCTGACATTGACCGCATTAACAAATATACACTCTTTGCGGATGATACCACCATATCCAGCACTGGTCTAGAGGTTGATGTGGCAGATGCAGCCTCAAGTGAGGCACTTAATACTGCAGTGGATTGGTTCACAGCAAACCGGCTCGTTTTGAATGTCCAAAAAACCCAGAAAATTATATTTTCTATGAGACAGCTTCCTACTGAGTGTGAAGGTGTGTGTGTGGAGTTCCTTGGGGTACACCTGGATGCAAGACTGCGATGGGGGTGTCATACTGACTGCATTTCAGCTAAGTTAAGCTCTAACATCTTTCTTTTGCGTAGGCTCTCTGATAATGTTTCTAGATCAATTCTATTGCAGGCTTATTTCTCTCTTTGCCATTCTCACATTGCGTATGCCATATTAATTTGGGGACATGCACCTGGAGCCATGAATGTTTTTCGAGTGCAGAGAAGGGCAGTAAGGGTTGTAGGGGGTTTACAGTACAGAGAGGATTGCCATCCTGCATTTATCTCTCTTCGGATATTAACGTTACCGTCTATTTTCATTTTAGAGTGCCTGCTATTTGTGCAAACTAGGCTTAACCAACTAGTTAGACATTCCGACTTGCATAATCATGACACTCGCAGGAGATGTGACTTGGTGTCCACTTACAGACGTCTTGAGAGGTGTAGGGATGGTCCCGGCTGTTTGTCTCTGATTTTTTATAATAAGCTTCCTCAAGTTGTCAGGGAACTCCCCCTTGCAGCATTCAAGAGGACAGTAAAAAAGTTTCTTATCAGCAGAGCTTTCTATAGCATTGACGAATATTTAAATTTTAATTTTGACGTGTCATACTTTTAAACTTTATTGTCTATTTTTTGTACTTAGTCCAGTCCAGTTATGTTATGCTAGTTATATATTTTACTTGATCCCAAATTTTAACTCTTTTAAATGTTTGTCAACTGTTTTAGTTGTAAGTTTTAGTAATTTCTCTTTTTACTGACGTGTGTAAATACTCTTTTGTATATTGGCACTAATAAATAAATAAATGAAATCATAACTTCACTGGACATATTAACAAATGAGAGGAAGGGTTCTCAAACAACAAGCTAAAACTGAATGATGACTAAGAGTATTAAGACACAACGTCTGATAGTTCTCAAAACCTGACACCGAAAATTCAGCTTTCAAATAGACTACAAGCTCACATGGGCACACTCTAAACTACTGACTAAGAATCTGTACCTACTTGATACGTAAACTGAAAAAGATGATTACTCAGAACATGGGTTACATGGCATATTTTGCATTCTTTCACACTTAAAATATGGGCAATCAACTGTCAATTTTCATTTTATAATGAGCTAGGTACCACCTCGTATTCGAAATCACAACATCAAGTCATATAAATATACTATTAGAAATATCTTACTCTCCAAGGACTACTACCAGATATATGATTTTTTTAATGGTAACATGTTTGATAATATAGTGTAGTTTGTGAACACTTGTGTTAGTATTGTATTTTGAAATTGATCTGTTCCTATTGTGTTCTAGTTTCTATTTTGCATGACTGTTTTTAAGTCTGTGAATTTTTGATGCACTAAAAAAATCTATAATTTTAGTGTGTTTTCATGTTTTATGCTTCTGATCTACTCTAAGATTTTTTTCATATGGAACAATAAATATCATGCAAATCTGTAAATGATAAAATAAAATATAAAATCAAAGTTGTCTTGTCATAAAAAATATCATAAAGTTATACACAAAGCAACAAACAACTCAATAAAGTAGGATTAAAGCAAATTTATGGTATCATTAAAACATTTAAGAAAATTGTGGTTAAGAACTTTCTCGCTTAATTTCTCATCAAACTCCTGACTTTTTAAGATTAAGGGAAGATGATTAAACATTTTTGGCCTCCCATAATTTATAAGTACAATAAAGATTTCTTAATGAGTTCGGAACTAAGAATAGGCATACAGAACATTATATTATGAAAGTACTATAACGGAAAGGAACCAACAAGGGACACCATCTTCAAAATGTAGAAGGTTAAAGTAGAATACTAAATAAGGGACAAGAATCACATACAATAAGCCTTAGACACAATTTTACGTCTTTGATAAACACTGAATTAAAGAGATACTGAGAATGTCAGCAGATGAAATCAAGGGCGATGTTCTCTAGGGAAGGAGGAATTCAATTAAAGTAAAAATAACTACAATATATCTAAGATAATACACTGATTGAACACTGACTGTAATTATTATAGTTTTGATCGATCATAAATAGATAACTAAAAAAGTTCAAATGTAAGTGTTTTAATCGACATGAAAACATTCGCCTAACGATTAGAATGAAAAATACAGGTAGGTAAGTTTATTATGTTCTTATTCGGTCAAGCACTCGGTTCACAAACTAAAACATTCATTTAATTTCAAACTAATTGACTTATTCTTCGCAAGATAAATAAATGCAAAGTTAACGTATTTCTGTCTTTTTATTAAAAGGTGCGTATCACAAACCATAGATAAGTTTTTCAAAGGCACTTAAAAATATTTTCGAGACCTACTGCACAATTAACCTTAATTTTCTCGAGTTCTAGATGGATCACTATTCAAACGGATACAGCAGAAACCAAGTTTAAATCGGGTAATAAGCGTGATAAGTTAAAAAGGTGCGATATTAATTCAATAACAACCGTAAATAACTTCATTACATCTGAAATTTAAAGGTTAATTGACGCAGCACCGAAAAGGTTACATAAAAACTACTTAAATACCTTTTGTACAAAGAAACTTGTTCCGCAGCTGCCACGGCAGTCTTCTTGACGAAACCAGCACTTTATCTAGTTTTTATTTATTTATTTTTTCCGAGATTTTGCAAAAAATACTTTCAGCTATGTTTTGAAATTTTTCAATGACGATTTGAGGTCATCGACCACGCATCTTATTCGCGCATATAGAGAAATCCATGTCGATTTCAAAATAAATTACATCTCTTTTTATCGCACGTTTTCTTTTTCTGTCTTAACATTGGGTGTGGCCAAAAATGTACAGCTCTACTTGGCGTAAATCCTCAAGACATTAGGACAGCTCTCCAGAGAAGAGGTGTATTAGAGATGTATTGTATTCTTCAAATATAGGCTTGTTTTCGATTGCATGGCAGCTGATAAGTTTACATGGTCATGGTTCTAGGTTCTAGTAAAGTTAACGAGCCACAAAAATTTGCACTTTTCTTTGGTTTGTTTGAAAACTTACCTTAAATCGTTGTTTGAATAATCTCCTTTATTCAAACAACGCTTAAATAGAATAGATTAGAACACAAAAATCGGTGGATCTTTTTCATAAAAAATCACAAATTAATTGGAAAAAAATATTAAATTAAATATGTCTTTTTTAACACCAATATATGCTATTCTACTATACATAATACATATTTTTTCCCTGTATATACATTAAAATACTTATTGAAATAAATTAAATTGCTAATATTTCGAAATAGGGTGAAAATTGATAATGTCGACCCTAACAATAATCTTAATCTTTGTCGAGTACGACCACCGAAAACGGAAGTTAGCTTTATGACATTCGTGATTCGTGTCTAGGTACACTAATTTAGAATGCTTACGCATGCGTGCGTGCTATAAGATACATTTTATGAAGTTGTTTTTTCTTGATTTTGGGCATGCTTTGGGCAGAGTACAAACAGTATGGAGTAGAGCCACTCAGCAAAATCGTTTTGATGTTTGTAAATCAAACGCAAAAGCCTCACACCTGCAGCCGCGAGTAGGCTGTCCGGAGAGATTCAAAAGGTTGGCTGATGCGCATTCCTCGGTTACTATTTGATTCATGATACAACGCGACGCGACAGCACCCAATCTTAGGGTGTTTGCACACTCATTGGGCCTCGTAGCAGAGCCACCGCAGGTCACGAACCAGATTGATTTTGATTCGCTCCGACGCCAAACGTTGTCGGCGAAATTCGAAATTTGTCTCCACTGAACCTACCGCATATTTATTTATACCGCGCTTTGGGTTAGCTTGGGTTAGTTTTGTTTGGTTGCGCCTCCGCAGCGAAGCGAGCGGGAGGCCATGCGTGAAGTGATATATTAAAACGATAACTATCCGCTGCTGCCATATGCCCAGGTTCTAAGATCAAAAATTTGGGTAACGTAGATGTAAGTCTCTCCGACAGAAGCATATAGGTACACCGATTGAGAAAATTCGCGCATGCTCAAGTTTTGACACACATTTGACAAAAGACGTTTAATTTTCGGTAAATTCCTTGCACTGAGCTTGGTGGTCCAGTGTGTTGAGGCGGCAGACAAAACTCTGGGCGCCGGCCCGAGTTCGATTCCCGTCAGTGAGATTTTTTTTTAAGATTATGTTTGTAAAAAGTTTTTTCCTTCATTTTGGGCATGCCTAGGGTTAGTTTTGGTTAGTTTTTGTTGGTTGCGCCCCCATAGCGAATATTCTACTCTCAGATATTCATTTTGAGTATCAGTCACCCACTATTGCGCCCACTGTCTAGCATTTATACGTTCCCTAGCTCATCAACGCAATCAGTAGCGCTCACGGTCTACGAAACGAAAAAATGCCACCCATTCCATCAGACGTCACTAAAAAACATTGCAATTACAGCAGTCCTACGGCACTATGTTATATTAGTCGCTTCTGATTGGTGGGTTAACGTCACTTTCACTTTATCTACGGTCAAGTAAATTTATTCAATCAGGTCTAAAAGTCCAATGGTCAGATTCTGGGATCTAAGGACGGACAAACCCTTTTTTTGGAAATATCAGCCCGAGTCCTCCCGCCTGACGAATGCTGGGCATTTCTGACAAATATATTTCTTTACGGACCAGGGAATTGCTTTCAGCGAGCCTCGTGGCTCAGTGGTTAAAAGATGCGTGTCTGCTACGGCGGCAGCCCGGGTTCGATTACAGTACAAGATGTTTTTTTAAGGTTATAATTTTTAAAAGCTTTTTCTTCATTTTGGGCATGCCTTGGGTAAGTTTTGATTAGTTTTTGTTGGCTGCACCCCCGTAGCGAGCGAAGCGAGCGGTGGTCAATGCGTGAAGTGACAAATATACAAATCTAAATATTGTGAGCCCAGGACGCATATTCGTATGTAGCAGACGCGTTAGCACCTTGCCATAAATTTCTAAACAGTGTTTTTCTTGATTTTGGGTAATATTTCACTTTTCGCATGGCCCTCCGCTCACTTCGCTCGCTACGGGGGCTCAAGAAAAGCAAACTAACCAGGTGCTAACCCAAACTAACCCAAGACATACCCAAAATTAAGAAAAGAAAACTGTTTAGACTTATGGCAAGGTGCTAACACATCTGCTACATACAAATATGCGCCCAGGACCCGTTAGGCGGGAGGACTCGGCCGGATAATTCCAAAAAAGGTCTGCATAAGGACGGCTCACGTGCAGTTATTTTATTCTTAAGGATCGTAAAGAGTCCTGCCGCCTGACGAGTGCTGGGCTGCACGCATATCACAATGTTTACATGAACCCATTTCTTACAAATAGATGTCTTTATTTTTTTAAGGTTATGTTTGTAAAACTTTTTTTTCTCTTGATTTTGGGAATGTCTTGGGCTAATTTGGTTTAGTTTGGTAAAAAAAATGTAGACGTAAACATTGTGATGCCCGGGCAGTTCAGAACTCCTCAGGCGTTATCATCGTTAAGAAAAAAAATCTGCGGCTCGCATTCGATTACCGTCGGTGACAAGTTCGTTTTTAATTTTTTTAAGGTTAAGTTTGTTTCTTTTTGTACATTTGGGTTAGTTTGAGTTAGTTTTGTTTGGTTGCGCTCTGGAGCGAGCGAAGCGAGTGGAAGGCCATGCATGAAGATTTAACAGTACTCTAAAGTGCACGTTAACCCACCAATCAGAAGCGGCCAATCTGAGAATACCATGATCTGCCGGAGTTTTAATCGTTGTACAGTGTGTATACTGATCGGCCACGGCCATGGTAGGTAGTATTTGTATGAGGCGTTAGAAACCTGAGAGAGCTCCTCGAGTGCGCATGTGCGAATGGGCCTTGTGGAGCTATCAACAGTAATGAGGTTAGAATATTTCACTTCACGCATGGCACTCCGCTCGCTTCGGGGATGGTTTTTAGAAGTAAAGCGACTATTTCTAGCGCTTCGTAGCCCATTGCATTCTCTGTTGCCAAACTTATTCTAGTTTCGCGCCATGTCTTAGCGATGCAATCAGTTTGTCGCAAGAGCCCTCGTGGTCGATGGGCCTAGATGGCTGGGTCTCAATCCGGCGGCCCGGGTTCAAATCCCGTTGCTTCTTTTATTATTTTTATTTTTTTCCATTTTTTTTCTTGATTTTGGTTATGTCTTGGGTTAGTTTTGGTTAGCACCTGGTTAGTTTCCTTTTGTTGAGAACCCGTAGCGAGCGAAGCGAGCGGTGGGCCATGCGAAAAGTGAAATATAAATGTCAACAGCGTATTCATTGGGCTACGTGACTCTAGAATATGCCGCGTCTTTTACAAGAGGCGTTAAGTTTCATTGACTAGGTTTACTTGGTCGATGGTTGTTCTAATATGATGATGTAGAGTCGATTCATTAGGGAGATTTATGTACAAACTCTGCAAACAATCTTTTGATTGATAATTTTTTATATGAAATCTAGGTAATATTTAAAAAATAATTAAATATGGCTACGTGGATGTATTATTTATTTAGGGTTGCCAGATGGAAAACTCATAAAAGTAGGACAGTTGTATAAAAAATAGCCTGACTTTTTTTTATAAATTCTTTCGAAACATATATAAAATTTAAATGATTTTTTTTAATTTTAAATTATTGATATTATGTTGTCCATTCAGTGTTTTTAGCCGAAGTAAAATAAACCCCAATAATAGAACAACAGATTTCTGTAATAGCAGATTCCTTATGCAACTAATACATTTTAGCCACTTACAATTATATTCTCGTTTGCCAATATTTGTAGGAAAATGTTCTCAGGAAAATTGTAATTTATATTGAAAAGGTGGCATGTTGTCTAATTATTTAAAAAAAAATATGTTGGTAACCTCGACTTGATATATCTTGGTAATAATTAATATTGTTTAAATTATTAAACAATTTAAGTGTGACCTGCCTGAACGTATTTTTTTAAGCCCTGTGAATTAAGAATTAAAATACATTAAAAAATAATTAAACATGCAAATTAGATCTATTTAATTTTGCTTCGTCGAATTGAAATCGAAAAATAGCTTTCACTTCACATGTTTATAATAATACACATTAAGTACTTCCATCGTTCGAGCCTTTGGATAGTACCACACCACTTTTATTTTTTTAGCGCAAATATGCGCATATGGTAACCATATTACTATAGACATCAGCATAAGTCTGTCTCACTCCGCAGGATCGTCGCATTGTGTATTTCTGTTTCTTTTAATGCCGCACCAGTATTCCTATGGGACGAATCTGTTATAGGATTAATCATAGGCGTAGTAATATTTAAAATTACTGCGGCATATAATATAAAGCTAATTGGGTTGTAATTGCTCAAACTGTTAGAAAATAATTCTATTCATCAAAAAGCGTAGGTACCTATAATTCTTAGAGCGAGGTTTGCCCTATTTGCGCAAAACCGACCTTTTTAACTGATTATGTTTTGGGCATTATCACATATTAATAAGTAGCATAAATATCTACTTAAGCCAGTTCCTTATAGATGCGAATTGCGGAATGTGAATCGCGAATTTTGTTCCTATTGGTCGATTTTAAAATAATATGATGACGGAAAATCTAACAGAGACGGATGGTTTAATTTTCTGCTAATAATCTCGGCGAATTTTGCGTGGCGCATTTGCAAATGCAACTATCTAATTTATTCTGCCATTGCTTGTACTTTTTATTAGATTATTTAAAGGTACTTGAAGGTGTCATGAAGTCCCATATTTTAAGATAAAGTAAGGTTACATCAGAAAAATCACACAGTTTACGTTCGTGTATATTTTCCGCTGTAGGTATCAACTGTTCTACGTGTGCTTTAAAATAACCGCGCCGAATCTCAAGTGGGGCCAAGCACGTTGACGTTACAGGGAGCATTAGGTACTTTCGAATTCAAAATACATCTTTTAGTCCTGCTATATCTATATCTGTTATAATATTTTCAACCTACCTATAGTTTACCGCTCCCATTTTCAACCCATTGTACGTGCTTCACAAACGAATTGAACCAGCCCCTAAATATAATCAGTGTAAATAGATAGTGGAAATATTAAAATAATAATGGTACGCCTCTGGTATTTTTTTGTTAATATGATCCAGAATGTGTATGCACGAATCCAGAAAGTAAACTAAGTGTCGATTTATTGTTAAATCTGTTTTTAAAGTGGAGAAAAATGTGTTAAAAGTATGTGGATAGCAGGCATGTTGGCCGATACAGAAGCATTTGGTACTAGAGTTTAGAAATGCTATAAGCAAGTGATTTGAGTGACTGAGTGAGTGCAGGTGAAATGTTACTTTGCAAAATGCATTAACTGGCTTAAATTAGTAGTATTATGGTGAGCCATTATATTTTGATCCTCTTGTTCTAGCTCTAATATTATTAAAATATACAAATAGGTTTTTAGGGTGGATATCGTAAATGTTCCAGGAAAATCTACCTTCATAGCTTATATGAAAGGGCGGCTTAAAATATAAAAAAAAAACCAAAACACTTACATAAGTGAGTGATCCATTCTAGGAAAAAAACGGTGTGTGCTTAACACTTTTGTAAAGTGTTATCTTGCACGGGGTTTGGCGTTGATTCCCCTCAAGAGATCCGCTTTTCTATATAAAAATATATTTTTCTAAAAAAAAAAATTAAAACCTTAATTTTTTGACCTAGAAATCAATGTTTTTACATTTTTCCTCGGAAACCCATTTTCCCGAAAATTTCGTAGCATTTTTTCAAACATATACACGCCCAAAAAAAAATTTCAGCCATATTTCAACAGGGAGCGGTTTTCGAGAAAAATTAAATAGGCACCAACTTTTCCTCGACTGAGCGATTACCGAGCGTTACCTGTCACACGTTAAGGATCAAGGGTCAGTTTCATTCACTACCGAGGACAAAGTATGCTGTACGCATCTAAATTTTCACTTCCTAGCTCTTTCTCGGTAGGCTAGAGTTGACGCCGAGCGTGACGGCTGAGTCATATTCACTACTCAGGAAAATGTATGCTAAGCTTTCGCTTCAAAAATATATATATTTCAAAATCGGTTTTTGCGGTCGAAATCGTAGTTGTTCTAGAAAAGTCCTCTATCGTAACTTATATAAAAGGGCGGCTTGAAATATGAAAAAAAATCTTAAAATACATATACATGTATACATAAGAGTAATCCATTCTAGAAAAAAAGCACATTAATTTAGTGACATAATATATTAGCACGATTATATTTAATATGGAAAGGCCTAAACTCTGAGTTTAAATTCTGAATTCAACACTCCTATCTAGTCTGAATTCTCAAAGAATATTTTAGCTGTCAAAAGTCTTGGACCCCTAACTACTTTTCTCATAACAGGCAATGCAAACATGTCCGCCTGAAAACATGCATATCTACTTTAGTAAATAACCAAACAAAGTCATTCAAAAAAAAAAATGCTAAAAAAGATGAAGCTACAAACGTATTACAAAATGTATCGACTGCGGTAACCAGTGGGCTTATATGTAGAGTGTTGAGGGTTTTTAAATAAACATAGATTTTTGACTTACCCGGTATGAAACAAAAACTCAAGTTTGACTAAGTTCTTAGGGGTGGATAACATTGCCAATGAATTTTCTATAATGCAATGTCAGAAATTTAGATCAAAATTGAAGATTCTTTTATGCCGAGTGAATTCAAAATTTGAGTTTTGTCTGAAAACTCAACACTCTGTATCACTGCTTACGGCAGTACATTCAGTACATTCATTTAATAATACATTTGTAGCCTCATCTATTTTTAGCATTTTCTTTTCTGAATGCCTTTGTTGCTTATTTATTAAAGTAGATATGCATGTTTTCAGGCGGACATGTTTGTATTGCCTCTTATGAGAAAAGTAGTTAGGGGTCCAAGACTTTTGACGGGGTGTGTATTTCAATCTTTAGAGAAAAGAGCGAATTCACGTTAGCAGACGTCTTGAATCTATGACAGATTTTAACAGGGCATAATACAGATAAAAAGTATTGATAAAGTAAAACTAATAGCAAACACATCAATAATAATAAAAAAAAAAACAAAATAAAATAGAGCCAATCGAAAACCTTGCAAATTGTCTCTTATGTTCATATATATTTTTTAATAGTTTTAAATTATGCTAGTTTTGTCAATTTAATAAATAAATAAAAATATTAAAAAGAAATATAATGCACAAAATTCATATAAACATTGTTGAAAGTAAATAAAATTAATAACAAACACAAGAAAAATAATAATAATAACAGAAACAAAATAAAATAGAGCTAATGAACATGTCTTGCCAATTGTCCCTTGTTATCATAAATATTTTTATAAATTAAATATTTTTTTTAATTTTTTTTATATACATATTTCAACTTTACAACAACTTATTATAAGAAATCACTTTAGCAGACTATGAAAGATATAAGTAGACTTATTGTAAAATACTTAAGTCGAAGAATGATAAGAACCCTTCAAATGCGCAAATACTTAAAAATAACCTAAAATTTCAAACTAATTAATTCAAAATAAAATTAACAGCAAAACTACAAAAAAAAACAAAAACAAAATAAACTAGAGCCAATGAAATGCAAATAATGCAACTTGGCGCTTATTTTCATAAATAGTTTTAAATTAAATTAATGTTTAAAATTTTTTCATATATTTCATATTTACAGCAAATTTTGAGAAATGACTTTAGCAAGCGTCTTTAAATCTATGAAAGATTTTAATTAAGCATCGTATAAAACACCTAAGGAAAATGATAAGGACCCCTCAAATGCCTAATTAATTATAGAGCTAAAAGTCAAATCAAATAAATTATTCATAAGAAATGTATATGTATATGCATCGGGTTACAACGATATCCGTTTTCCGATTCCTAATCTCCAATCGTCTCGGTTTCTCCAAGCCTCTTCCTCCAGTCCTCTCGTCCCGATCTCTCCTTTTATACCCTCTCTTCAGCTTTTCCGGGGTCTTCCTCTCCTTCTTCTTCTTTGCGGTGTCCAGTGTAGTACTTTCTTCGGGAGTCGGTCTTGGCCCATTATCTGTACAGTCCGTCCAGTTCTTATGTCATTTACAATAACGTGCTTTACTTTCATTATTTCCCTTATCCTTTCATTTCTGATCCCTTCCAATCTAGACTTTCCTGCCGCTCTTCTCCAGTAGTCCATCCCTGTGGCTTTTAGTGTTTTCTCTGTTCTACCCTTTATAGGCCACACTTCACTACTATAGGTTACTATACTTTTAATTATTGCGGTGTATATTATGTGTTTGTTTTCCTTTGTAATGTGTTTATCCCATAGTATGCCGTTTAACATGGACACAGCCTTCCTGCCTTGAAGATTTCTTTCGGCTATTGCTTCGTCCAGACTTCCTTCTTTCGATATTTTTACGCCTAGATATTTGTATGAGCTGCAGTGTTTGATATTCTGTTTGTCTGAGATAGGCAGATCTTGTTGTTCTCCTCCTATACACATATATTTTGTTTTCTGTATGTTAACCTCTAGACCCCACCTATCTTACTCTTCAATTAGTATGCGTGCCATATATTCAATGTCATCAATGTCTTGTGCAATCATCAGCATTTAAAGATCCTTTACATAAATAGTGCACTATGTAAAAATCGACCTCTCCTATTGGTCGATCCATCTCGTATTACGATATGTCAGCGTGATGCAATCGATTTCTGTCAAGAGCTCTTGTGGTGTAGAGATTTAGATCGTTGGGTCTCACCTGGAAAACGCGGGTTCGAACCCCGTTGCTTTTTTTTTATATATTTTTTAAGATTATGTTCAGCTCTTCTTCTTGATTTTGGGTATGTCTTGGGTTAGATTGGGTTAGCACTCGGTTAGTTTCCTTTTCTTGAGCCCCCGTAGCGAGCGAAGCGAGCAGAGAGCCATGCGGATCGACCAATGGGAAAGCCCGATTTTTATATAGTGCACTATTTGTGTAAAGGATCTTATAATGCCAATCATCACCTGATCATCGCAAATGCCAAAGTATAGATTGTTGATGTATCATCCACATGTATGCCCATTGCTTCGCATTTTCTCTTCCATCTTGTTAATGCGCTTTCTAGATAAACTTTGAACAGTGCTGGCGATCTACAACACCCTTGTCTGAGTCCCTTTGTTACTGTGAACCCGGTTGTTAAGTTATTTCCTATTTTTATTTGTGTTCTTGCGTCATCAATCAATCAATCAATCTTTATTATCAATTTAAATTTGTAATTTGACATGTGTGAACTTAAGATACTAGATTGCTCGCAGAGCTCCTAAGCTAGGGTAAACCTCTACTGCTCATGCTCCGCACGCAACTCCATACGGAACAGTATCGTTGTACGCACAGGCATTCATTTGCATTAGGATATTCAAATTCCCTGGGATTAAGCCCTTCAATTGTGCTGCATTGTGTTGTTACCAACGGATGATAGTTATTAGAATCTTATTTTTAAGTCGTGCAATAGTGAGTACGCATTGGCAGGAAAAAAACACTTTGAAAAAACCTGCTTTAAGATGACAGCACAAACATTCATATGTACAATATATACATGAAGCTCCCCCCCCTACAGGGCGGTCGCTATTTTGTCGAGCAGATGCTCTCTGTTGCAGTTATGACAAAACTATTTGTTAAAAATTATATTTATCAAGCTCTTGAGAAAAGAAAGTTAATGTTGTTTGAAAAATTGCACGTTTATCGCCTTCACAGGCTTCAAGAAGATTGGCATAGTCTTCCATAGCCTGGATTAATTGAGGGACGTTAACTATAGAATTTGTTTTTTGTGTTGCTTGAATTAATTGTTGAAAGTTGCCTGATGGGCCAGATAAGTGAATGCCTGTATTTACATGTTGATATTGAGCTTTAGTACTTACATTATTTACGTTACTATTTACATTATTTACACATTTTTCACTAGCAGAGTGTCTTAGTTGGGGAAAGTCTTTGTCATATTGGGGTCTATTCGGGGCGGGTGTTTGCCAAGCTGGTTTAGCAGGCGGGGGTGCAGGCGTATATGTTCTTTTCGCAGGTTGGCTCTGTGTACGTTGCTGTATTTGAGCTTCTTTGTAGAGGTAGACCGGGCATAGGGCATCTATTGACCGGTGGTCCCCTCCACAGTTTGCACATTTCGTCTGGTCACTAGTACATTCGATGATCTGGTGTGGCCCCGCGCATTTGGAGCATCTCCATTCTCTGAGACAATATGACCAAGCGTGCCCATGCCCTTGACAACGCTTGCATTGCATGACTGCTTTTTGGTTTCTTCGATGTTCCCAGGAGATCTTGATAGACATTAGGTGCCTACATCTCTGGTTCAGGTGCTTTAGGGAGATCGTCGATTCCATAACAACTAAGTAAAGTGGGTTCCTCGTCTTCTTCATTGAGTAGACCTCTTTAATTTTGAGGTTATACTCATCAATGAGGGCATTTCTCACTTCCTGTGCTTGTATGTTGCCGTCTAGGCCCTTGAGGACAAAGGCATGGGTCTTTTGAAGTTTCTCTGCATAGGAGTGGAACTCTACTTTATCGTTCTCAAAGATGCGTTTGAGATTCTGCCAATCCTTAGTTAGTGTGCAGAAAATGACTATTGAATTACGTGTGTACTTCAGTTTGTAGTCGGACACGTTCGCTGCTTTCAGGCTGGCTATGAATTCCTTATGGTCTCTAGGGCCCCCTTTAATTACGATGGGGGGGGGGCAGGGTTGCTTTTATCTTAAGTTGCTGTTTCGGCTTAGGAATGACGCGGCCAGATCTTCTGACCGTCGGTGCATTGTCCTGCTCAGTAGTAGTTGATTGAGCGTCATCCTCAGTTTCGCTTAGAACTTGAAATCTATTCTGCGTTGTGACAGCAGATGTTGTCGGTTTCTGGGTGGTCGGGTCACCACCTACGTCCAAGTATACCTTCCTAATGTTCCTCTTGAACGGAAGGGTTTTATAGGGTACCTTAAACTCGGGTATATCAGGAGGCGGAGCAGTGGGAGTGGCTTCAGCATTTTCGGGGGGCGGAGCTATCTGGTCGACTTGAGTCGCCGTCGATGGCGTGATTTCCATAGAGGTCGTTTGAAAGTCAGTTTTTTCGGTGTTGACTTTTATTTTTTGTTCGATACGCTGTTTTTTCGCGTAGGTCGGCGAAGTGTCGCTTTTTCCGGAATCTTTGGATGCGATTGAGATCTTGTCCACGTTCGGTGGCTTAGACGATTGGCCACAGTCAATTCTTGACTTGGCCACTCTCTTCTTTATTGCAGTAGGATGAGATAATCTTAAATGTTTCGCTGCCTTTTCGGCTACTCGTTTTGGAGATGATGTCGATAAGCAAGGCTCTTGCATATCGAAAAGCAACGTTTTGCAGCTTTCGCACTCGTACTCGAGCTTAGCCAATTTCCTGAGTGTGAGGTCTTCTTCTTTCATGTCGGCTGATACTGTTACCAGCCTAGCAGAATGCATCGTAGTGCAGTGCTTTCTTGCGTCAATCGCGTATGACAATAATTCATCACGCGGCTTCTGGTCGGATTCGTACATTAGCGTCATATAAAGCTTGCTGCAGGTGGTACAGCTTTTCATGCTGTATTTCATGACGAACAGAGTTTCATGGGACTCTTTTCTAGCTACTGCTGACTGTTCACTTAAGTCTGACTCTGATTGTATCAGTGACACATCATCGCCCGTATCGGACATTGTAGTAAAGTCCGGGGATCCGTCCCCGGGAACTGAAGACGTAGTATGAGAAACTCAGTATGAATCTTTACTAAATATGCCGCATTATACAATAATTTGATTGCTTTTATTATTTTAGCATTTATGCTGGTATGTTGTAAA
>MU192427.1:12374-29198 GCA_016904865.1 Pissodes strobi
CGGGGGCGTCACTCCCCGTAATCAAACTGCTCTCACCAGTTTGACGTTCCTGCCAGCTAATACAATGCAGCTCCTCTTGTCACAAACTGTCATTGATCAGCAACATTACGACAGGCAACATTACGACAAAACGAAATAATTTACATCAAAAAGTTTTTTAAAACTGTATTTTCAATATAAAATTTACATATAAAAAAATGTGACATCAGGGCGTGGCACCCCAAAATTTTTTTTAAGCACAACCTATGTTGCCCCCCCCCCCCCAAAAAAAAAAACATATTTTCTGGGTGCGCCACTGTATAATCATATCATATGGCATCAAGACGGTGCGCCGGCACATAGGTAATGTTTTTTCAGTGAGAGACTACCTTATGGAATGTGGATAGGCAAACAAGGAACTATTGAGTGGCCGGCTAATATCCCGGGTCTTACTCCTTGCGATTCATTTTTATGGGGATACCTAAAAGGAATTATATATAGCGAAAAGAGTAGAAACTTAGCACATTTACGATAAAGAATAGTCGAGGAATTTTATAATTTAAATTTTAATCCAGATTTTATAGTTAATGCAGTAAATAAATTAGAAATCCATTATAGAGATGGTATTGAAAATAATGGTGCACATATTGAATACCTATAGATATTACTTCTTAAATAGGTTTTCCATAATTATTATGATTTATTTATTAAATAGGCAATTAGGTATAAATCGTGAAATGTTTATTACCAACTATTTCAAAAACGGTGAAAACAAATGTAAGCGTATTATATATTTTTGAAATATGTAATTTATAAATATATCTACTCGAACCTCTAAAGTAATACGATTATATCCTTCTTCATGACACACTAGGCATTTATGCAGATGCGCAAGAACGACTTTTAGAACTGTTGGATCTCTGCTATAAACATTTCAATTTCTTGGTTAATACCTACTCCGCAAAAGATACATACAAAATCTAAAAAAGAAAGAAAAACGTTATAAACAGAAGTAATGCCTAAGAATAAACCAAAAGTTATTTTAATTTTTACAAGAAATTAATAATTATATACAATCAGGTAATTTAAGTGTTTTGGCTAAAAAATACTTGAATATTTTTAAAAAAATAAGGAAGCTGTAAACGAAGCTGTCATAATAAAACAACTGTTTTACAAGAAAATCTACCTACTAGAAGTTATTTTTGACGATACATGTTATTTATATTATTACTTTAAATACCTATGTGAATATCTTAAACATCTTGGCAGTAATGTTTAAGTAAATGTGATAGGTAAATAACTTACCTTGTAACATTTACCAGTCAGATTTTCATCAGAAAAGTGTAGCTCATTCCTGCGTTTTATTCCAGTTCCTCCAACATCTGCATTTTCGCGAAAAATTACTGATGATAGTAACGAACTGATAGTAACGAAATCCTTCATTGCAAACATAATAAATAAATCGTTGTCTAAAAGCCATTTTTGGCAAACAGTTCAAAACTATTTTGAAGTTTCAATTATGCCTATCAACCATTTTTTTGAAATCAATTTATCGCGTGACATCTATCACAGCCACTTTAGATAAAAATTAATTTATTTGTGTTTCCCAAGGAACCCATACCCGCCACTGTATCTCGAAAACCAGTCATAGGATCGTTTTGGGCCCATGGGACCTTTTCATCAGGAGGCCAAGAACTACAACATACTAAAATTTCATCAAATTCCGTCATTCTTGGAAGTCCCATTAAAAGTGTGCGGGGTCCTTTCGATTGACCAGGCATGTTATAGTTATTTTCCTAACAAGTGCGCAAAGTGATACTTTTCCGCACGCGACTGATGTTGAACGAACGACGCGAAGCGGAGTTCGGTCAATCAGTCGAGTGCGGAAAAGTCACTTTGCGCAAGTGTTAGGAACAATATTTTTTCTACGAGCGCAGTCCAAACAAGCACAGAATAATAATGACCCATATTTAAATAAAATAAAAAGTATCTGTCAATTATACCTACTGTTGCTTTACATGAATATTATTGTTGACCTGACATGACTTAAAAAGATATGGTTTTTTGTATAAGTTGTAATATCGCGAATTACGGAAGCTTTGAGAGAAAAGAGCCTATTTTTTGGGATACTTCGTTTTACACCTAGATTTGTTTAAAATCTGTCAATCTGACAATTATAAGTATTGTTGCTTGACATAATTTTTTACTACTATACCGAGGATTTCAAAATAAACTGCTCGTCAAAAAAAACGACGCACCTAGTTTTTTGGACAATATTTGAAAGCTCGTTATTGGAAAACTACTAAACCGATTTTAAAAAACTTTGGAAATTCTGAATAGTTGATTCTTTGACTCTTATGACTAATTTTTGGAATAAGATATTTTGCACCTAATATATACTACAGGGTGTTAAAGAAAGGGATGTTTTTTTTACAAAATTTCAAGTTATCCCCATTTATGGGGTAATTGAGATTGATAGTCGTAATACCTCTCTTTACTTGCAGTTAGGTAATACCTCGGGACGTTTTTAAGATTTTGTGGATATCTTGGCTAACTACGATTATATGGCAATTTTTCGAAAATTGTCGCGTTTTTCCCGTTTAGTCCCAATAATGAGAAAACTACGGAAGGTATCGACGAATTTTGAACACGGCGTCTTATGGTAGGGTATATGCTGCCAGTTTATGTACGTTACGTGATCCATTAAACCAGAAAGTTCAAATTAAAGGAGATGTTTTACACAAAATCATTTTTTTTTTTGAAAATTCAAAATAAAAATTCAAACCAAAGAAAATTATACTTGTAAACTTAAAATGCGACCATAATACCATGGACTATTAAGAATGGGGTATTTTCTCGAAAAGGTTTTTGATTTTTGGTGATAAATCAGTCAGTTGCCAAAATATGGTAAAATAAGAATATTTCTTCGTATAACGTTACCATAAATATACAAACGAGTTTTTGTCTCTTACAACCGTTCAAATTACACTCGAAATTACCTTTGAATATACAGGGTGATTGAAAAAGTAAAATGGTAAAAAAAGAAATTTTTTTTACGGAGGATCCTATTTAAGTACCCACTTGCCCCGAATATTATTAAAATGGTCCGTAGAATAACTAAGAATTGAAATGATAGGTGGGTACTTAAATAGGACCCTCCGAAAAAAAATTATTTCTTTTTTTAGCATTTTACTTTTTCAATCACCCTGTATATTCGAAGGTAATTTCGAGTGTAATGTGAACGGTCGTAAGACAAAAACTCATTTGTATATTTATGGTAACGTTATACGAAGAAATATCCTTATTTTACCATATTTTGACAACTGACTGATTTATCACCAAAAATCAAAAACCGTTTCGAGAAAATACTCCATTCTTAATAATCCATGGTATTAAGGTCGCATTTTAAGTTTACAAGTATAATTTTCTTTGGTTTGAATTTTTATTCTGAATTTTCAAAAAAAATGATTTTGTGTAAAACATATCCCTTAATTTGAACTTTCTGGTTTAATGGATCACGTAACGTACATAATAAACTGGTAGTATATGACCTACCGTAAGACGCCGTGTTAACAATTCGTCGATACCTTCCGCAGTTTGCTCATTATTGGGACTAAACTGGAAAAAAACGACAATTTTCGAAAAATTGCCATATAATCGTAGTTAGCCAAGATATCCACAAAATCTTAAAAACGTCCCGAGGTATTACTTATCTGCAAGTAAAAGGAGATATTACGACTATCAATCTCAACTACCCCATAAATAGGGATAACTTGAAATTTTGTAAAAAAAAACATATCTTTCTTTAACACCCTGTAGTATGTGTTAGGTGCAAAATATCTTATTCCAAAAATTAGTCATAAGAGTCAAAGAATCAACTATTCAGAATTTCCAAAGTTTTTTAAAATCGGTTGAGTAGTTTACCAATAACGAGCTTTCAAATATTGTCCAAAAAACTAGGTGCGTCGTTTTTTTTGACGAGCAGTTTATATGGTTTTTGGTTTAAGTTACAATATCGCGAATTACGGAAATTTTTAGGGAAAAGAGTATAATTATGACTTAAAACGGTTTCTTATATTGCATAAAAAGTCCAAAAGTGTAAGGTTTCTAAAGGTATATGAACATGTTATTGTCTCTGGTGATTTTAGAGAATTTTACTTTCCCGCACACTTTCCCGCATAACGTGCGGGAAAGTACTACTTCGCGCACTGAGTAGCGTGCGCAAAGTAGCCACTTTGCGCACGCTCGTAGAAAAAAGATCTTTCTAAATCTGGTCGCCCACAAGTTGACGATCGTCCACAAATAAATATTTTGTTGGAAGTTAAGGAACAGCCACAAAGTGTTTTTAGTCATATTGCTCAACAAAATTAAGTTAGCCAGCGTCAAACATTAAAAAAGAAAAATGTCACTCATATAAAATTAAACTGCTGCATGAACTTAATAAGGATGATGCAAACCGCCGATTGCATTTCGCCAAACGCTTATGGATCTATTCCACAATAAGGACATTTTTAATCGCCAAATTTTGTTCACCGATCTAGTTACATTTTATTTAAATGGAAGCGTAAATGGACAAAACTGTAGATATTGGAATAAAAGTAACTCACATTGGATGTTGCAATCTCACACACAGTTTGCAGAAAAATTAAATGTATTAGATAGAATAATTAATGATAGAGTGATAGGACCATTTTTTTTTAAGAAAACCTAGCTGGAGAAAGATATTTAGAATGTCTCAATTTCTAGCTGATTCGTGTCCTTTGTCAAATGTTTCCTGATGCAATCGAACCTGATTTACCTAACGGCAACCTTTGGTTTTAGCAAGACGGTGCACCGGCACCGCCGTTAGGGAATCCTTAGAAACAGTTTTTCCACAGCTAGCAGAGGAAGTTCGATAGAATGGCCTGCCAGGTCGCCGGATCTGACACCACTTGACTTCTTTTTACGGGGTATTTAAAGCAAAAGGTTTATGTTACAAACCCACAAAACTTAGATGATTTAAAGGATAAAATCTGATTAGAGGTTAGGCTTAATTAAATGCATTTAATTTGATAATTAAATTATTAAATTCTAAATGTAGTATATATTTTTCAAGCTTGACCTAATTTATTTCGAAATCAATGCAGTTTAGGTATAGGCTATGCTATGTCAGATTATGTTCAAAATTTTCTAAAGAATTCAAGAATGCAATAAAAATTAGGATATTCTATTTAAAAAATATTAATGACATCACTGCTCTTACATGAGTCACCTTGTCTATAATGTTTTAATGTCAAAAAAGCACATTTGGAAATAAAAATTGACAAGTCCCAGCATTTTTACGAAAACTCTTTGAATTCTTGTATGCAATATTTTCCCGCTCACTGTATATTTAAAAGTAGGGGAAAACTCTAAAAATAAAAGTATGGTATAATTTTTTTCCAGGAAATTTAAAATTGCTCCTCATTTTGTATTTTAAAAAGAAATGATATAAAATTAAGGCGAAGCTGCCTAAATGGCCGTAGGAATTTTGAACACTTTTTTTTAAGCATAATGGTTCCGACCTTATCAAATTGTGTTTCTCAGAATAGGAAAGTTAACTAACGTTAGAAAATTAATAGTTACAAATAGTTTTATATGTTTTAAGTTCTTGAGAATTATTTTATAATAAGCCAACCAACAGGGCCTATTTTCCAAGGAGTTGGGCCCTAGGCTAACAATTTTTCTGGCCCCAATATGACTTCGGCTCCCATTTGATTTTTTTTTGTTTCGATTTCGAACTAAAAATATTATTTATTATGTAGTTTTTTTTATTCAGATTTAAATTAAGTTTTTCTATTATTTGTAAATTTACATTCATTTTAATAAAAGATTATTGAAAAACTAGAAAACACGAAATAAGTTAAAAAAAAGTTTTATTGTACCAAAACATAAATTAGTAAAAATAAAATAATATTTAAATTGACAGAAATACACTTAACAGGTTACCGTTACCACTTTTCTTCGAAAAAAGTTTGCATATATAAGAGATTTGGGACTATACACTAACCACTCACGGAGGAGTTTTTCGCCGTTTACTTTAACTTTGTAAAATGCTGAACTTTCTAAGTGCCTGTTTTTTTTTACCGTCAAATTGTTTCGCACACCCACTTATTTTGTCTATATTTTGTTCTTATACGTTTTTAATAAAATGTTCCTGAAAATCCAAGCTTATATTCTTCGGCCAGCCTACAAAATCAAGGGGAGACGCCTCTTCACCTTCTTGAGAAGTAAGTTCCTTATTTGTTGCATTGGCAATTTCTGAAGTACTGATGTCACCACTGTCATCAGCGTCAGTGTGTTTTTGTTTTTCGATCAACCTTGTGATACTATTACTAGTTACTTCTTCATACACTGAACTAGACGTTTCTTTCAACACATGATGGTTTTCTTGCGCCGTCAGAAGATATGTCAACATTGCATTTTTCTGCTTTTTTTAAATTTTCCCTTAATTTATTATTCTTCCGCTTATTATTCTAACCCAAACTACCACTTTTATACTTGCAACTCATCGTAACTACTTATTAATCTGAAATTAAAAACAAAAATAAAAATGTTTTCTATTAATTTACTTTAAACTTCAAGACAGTAACAAATAAATTACAAAAAAATCTATTAATTACCTACATAAAAAGTATACCTATATAACTTACCTTAAATTTACTTTTTAGGGCAAACAATTTCATGCACGAGCACAATTGATGATCACACAAATAAAAATAAAAATGTACTACCTATATTTTCTTCCCCACATGAGGAAATGTATATTAAAAAAAAAAAAATGATAACTATGTAGTTTTTTATGTTGCAAATTTTGGGCCCCACTTGCCATTGGGCCCTAGGCCCGGGTCTAATGGTAAAAATGGCCCTGCCAACCAAATCAATATCTATGGAAATAAAGCACTTGCTTGAAGTTGAATAATTCAACGTGCATGTACTGGTGACTATACCCATGATGATGAAGTTAATGACGTGAGTAGAAGGCGAATTTCGTACTTTATCAGTATGGGTAATAATCATTACGTGAGTGCAGAATGCTAAACTTTTAAGTGACCACAACTGAGGACTGACGTGATTTATTGCCAGTATTTATGTTTTACATAAAAATTGGATTCTATTTGACCTTAATTGTAATAATTTGACAATGATATATAAGTAGCAACTGTCACATCAGGGCAGATATGAGTGGCAATTGGTTGGTGGCCCGTAAATAATAAATCTGCAGTTATCATCCACAATCCGTAGTTAATGAATTTTGTTATTTAGAAGAAAACGGCTATATAACGATATAGCCGATAAGGTATTATTTAATAATTTGCAACTGATTTTTATTGCGTGCTGGCTGCTAACCAATCACTAATAATCACCTCGAGGATCTTCCATGACCATTATAGTATAATTGGAGAAACCGCCCAATAACATCACTCCCGCGGGAGTGTCATGATCCAGAACAACATCAGTCTAAGAGACGTACATTTTAATGAATATTTCCCTCATGTATAAAAAATCCCATTAGAGGAGTGCAATTATCGGAAGTAATTGCACAAGTGCATCAAAATTACCGATAATTTTGCATGACAGCGTGTTGTCTAAAAACTGCATGAGTTCACGACCGAAGGTGGAGGGCTTTTTTTCCAAACTATGAAAATGACCGAATGCAGTTTTTCTAAGACAACATGCTCGAATGCAAAATTATCTGGTTATTTTGATGCACGAGTGTAATTCGGAGGAATATTTCCCGAATAAGCACATGGTTTAAAAAAAATACAGTTTTATTCTTTTTTAATACAAAAACGTACATGTAACTGTAAACAAAGTAAAGAGACGCAAAATGACGATTTTTTAATCCGAAATGAGACATTTTTAATAATATATATTCACTTGACTTTGACGTTATTTATAAATTGTCGCTGTCATCGTAAGTTTACAATGGAATTACTATAGATACGTACGATGCAATTATCGCTGTGCTCTTTCGGTTTCTACAATGCAATTATCGCTGTAATTTTCCGAGAATTGCACTCCTCTAATGGGATTTTTTATACATGAGGGAAATATTCAGAAAAATGTCTGGTTTGGATTTAAAAAAAATCATATTTTGCGTCTCTTTATTTTGTTTACAGTTACATGTACGTTTTGGTATTAAAAAAAGAATAAAAATGTATTTTTTAAAACCATGTCCTTATTCGGGAAATATTTCCCCGAATTACACTCGTGCATCAAAATAACCAGATAATTTTGCATTCGAGCGTGTTGTCTTAGAAAAACTGCATTCGGTCATTTTCATATTTTGGAAAAAAATATGAAAATAAACTTAGGCAGTTTTTAGACAACACGCTGTCAGGCAAAATTGTCGGTAATTTTGATGCACTTGTGCAATTACTTCCGAATAAATCAGGTCATCAAAATAATTTAATTATTTTAATAATTCTGTGTTGTTTTTGACACTCTTTATACTCTTTAATGTATTACATAGATATACGCAGTTAAGGATTTTACTTGTATGCAGTCAGGGCCGTCTCTAGGCTTTCGGCTGCCCTATCAAAATTTTAGAAATGCATTGCTATAGTTATCAGTCCCTGTGGTCTGAAATTCGGCATAGGTAATAACATGATCTATATTACACAAAAAACACTAAATATATAGAACATTACTATTGACAGATAATTTTAAAAATATATTCTGGCTTTGTTCCGGGAAGGAAGGTACAATTTCTTCGCAATCTAAGCTACTTGCAATATTATGTTCTATTGATATTAGTGCCATTCTGTTCAACCGTTCTTAGAATAGCTTAGAAAAGCTCCTTTCTTCTGAAACAAGAGAAACAGGCAATGCTAACAATATCCTCAGGAGATTGTGCGGTTGGGTAAAGCTCGTTCAAGATCATTGGATTTAATAAATGCCAATGTTTTTAAAGCCGAACTAAATTTTTCACCCGCAGTTCCAACAGGGCAAGTACAGAGTAGGTATAATTAATCCTTAAACTCTAAACCGTTTATGTCTTTGCTCTCTGCCGCCAAATAATTTCCCAAATCAATGGAATATTTTGTAAGGTCACCCCTATTTATGGCAGAAATTAAATGTATATCATATAAAAATGAGAAATAGTCACAGCGAATATTAAGATCAAATATGTCCTTAATTGACTAAACAACTGTATCCATGACAACAAAATATATTTCAATTTTGTATTTTTGTACTGGATTTTATATGGGTCCATATGTAAATTGTTTGGATTTCTTTCTGGACCGTGCTCTAGTTTTTAATGGAAATTTGGCATCGATTTCAAGTTCTTGCGCCACCGATATCTCTTGAAAACTGTTATCATTCCTTCTAACTTGCACATAATGAAGTAGCGACTGTAAATTAGTAGATTCTATAATATTTAAGTTCTGATTTTTCAGCAGCTTACTGAACTGAGCACTAATTTTATTAAGTATGCCATACGACATAACTACACATACGAAGAAATTAAAGTCTTTTTTCACTAAACTATGCTTAATTTCTGATTGTAGAATCGTACACCATATTTTCAGATATCTCTACTAACATAAACGTGTTCAATTTTATATTTCAATGCTTTTATCGAATCGATTCAACTTTCCAGCGTGTATCGCTTAGCGACAGAATTGTCACTTTTTTCCTTGGTAATGACCAGCTGAAGTTGAGAAGAAAATGTATATGGCTTGAACATAGGAGAGAAAATTTGCACTCTCAAATGCAGCTTTAACGGTGCCGTTGATGATTAAGTTGAGGGATGAGGTGCACAAGGTACGAACATCGCATATCCGCCAGTAATTTCTGATGTTCTGCATCAATTTTTGTCCCAGTATCAAGTGATTTTTGTAGCATTTTGTGATTTTGCTTATTATATCTTAATTTGCGATTAAGTAACAGTGTCCATTATTCAGGTCCATTAGATATTAATCCATTATCCACGGGCTGAGAAAATCTCACAGGAATATCCGTTGTTTTTAATAGTTTCTTAGCTCCATAAATGAAGCGTACACATTTTTAAATGCAATTATTTCAAGGCTAAATATACCTCTTAAAGACTTTTCTAATTTACTAGATCTATTCAACTTAAACAACAGTAACACGATAACACGTAGATGTGGTATTATATTGGTTAGCTGAACTTGAAACGTGGCTACAGCTTATAAAATTATATAAGCTGTGACGTGGTTGTCGAGCCCGAATCTGCCGAAAATTTTATAACATGTGGATTCAGTTTTGTATGTGCGTTATTGTGTATTGAATTATGCTTTCATATTGGATTTTGTTATATACTGTTTTATTTTTATTTCGTTGGATTATATTTAAATTGGCAGACTTTTCTGAAACATCCGGCACTACACTCGGAAAGCCAGTCAATTCAAGGCTAGATATTGGATGGATGACCTTTGCTACATACCTACGTTAATGAAGCATTAAATATTCTGGTAGATTTTGCAGATGTAATGTCTTTCTTCGTAAAACTATTAAATTTTGAAAAAAAATCAGAGGTATCTTTTGGGGAGGAAGTCATTTAAAGATGCTAGCGTTAAACAGAATCTTTAATGACCCTTGAAGTGGCTTAAAAGATTTAGAACCAATTGACTACTACGTTGAAGCAAGAGTAAACACCCGACGTTTTGTCACCATACATTTTCTGATGGCATCATTACCGGTAAACTAAACTAAAATAAAAATAAAAATAAACCTGAACACATTGATTGTTCCTCAGCTTAGTAATAAACCATATAAGATAGCCGTCATTACGGCATCTATCTACGGCTAAATATCTTAAAAATCAATAAAAATCTACATAAAGTGATAAGGCAAACCTACAAAATAGCTAAAAAATTAATTTTGATTTGCTGGAGCATTCATCCAGTTTTAAAAATGTATTGGAACAGCACTTTGATGTATCTTGAACCAAATGAAGCTACACGGTACTTTGGAAGTAGGCTATCAAAGCTATTCCCCTTTGTCTTAGATGCCATCAAAAACTGAAGTCCATCAACCTGTTCGTTGATGTTATCAGTGGCGGATTTGCAGTCTCGGCCGCCCTAGGCCCCAGCTATCAGCCGCCCCTTTCTCAGCATCCACCATATAGACTTTTTTTTGTGTTTTTTATGGCAATGGCACACACACTAAAGGGAGATCCAATGGCGCTCGACGAGTGATGTGTGTGCGAAGATGTTGATTGACACGGTTCTTGAATAGTTGTAGGTTGTAATTAGTGGGAAACAGATGTCCTGGGAGTGAGTTCCACAGTGACGCAGTGCGCCAGACAAAGGAGTTCTTGTAAAGCGATGTTCTAGGTGTTTCCAGTTGTACGATGAACCGGTGCGCTCTTGCCGTCTGTCGTGACCGTCTGACAGGAGTTGCCAGGGGCGGGATGAGGCGGGCCAAATCCTGGGAACATCTGGCGTGAAAGTATCTGTAAAACAGAGACATCTCAGCCACATGTCTGCGGTGTTCCAGACTATCCAGATTTCGGGTCAACTCTGGGTCGCCGACGAGACGCACAGTTCTCTTCTGAATGGAATCTAGCAACTTTAGGGTGTGCTTTGGTGCGGTACCCCAGATATGTGAGCAATATTCTAAGCACGGTCTTATTTGCGCTTTGTAGAACAAAAGCAACTCCTGGGATGTATAGAGTTTTTTGTTGCGAAATAGCGCATTAAGCTTCTGGGAGGCTGATTTTGCGATGTTAGCAACGTGGTCATGCCAGGACATATTGCTGTTGACCGAGACACCCAGCAGTCCGATTGACGAGGATGAAGGAATGGTCGATCCCGACATAACAATGTCAGGGCCCGCTGTATTGGCCCTCTTGGTAAACGTTGCTGCTTGGGTCTTTGCTGCATTGAACTGGACCAAATTTCGGTCGCCCCAAGTTTGAACTTTATCCAGGTCTTGATTTATTGCCGTATTCTGCTCCTGTCTGCGGTGGTGAATCTCAGTCGCTGGTAAGGGTTTTTCTGATCTGAACTGGGAGACAAGGGTACTGTCATCTGCAAAACTGTAAACAGGACTATTCGTTTAGATCAGCAGGTCATTAATGTAGATAAGGAACAGAGTTGGTGAAAGTATTGCGCCCTGAGGCACGCCCACATTGATGGTGAATGTGTCTAAGGTCCATCAACTGCAACGTGAAGAGATCGGTTCTTAAGGAAACTGGCAAGCCACCTGCAGAGAGAGGCTGGCAGTCCGAAAGACGGCAGTTTGTTGAGCAGTCCGTCATGCCAAACTCTGTCGAATGCCTTTGAAATATCCAGCGCAATCGCTCCAGACTCTCCGTAGTTCTCAATTGCCCTTCTCCATATATGAGTGACATAGGCCAATATATCTCCTGTCGATCTCTCTTTGCGAAAGACGTATTGATTATCGCTGATTATTCTGTTGTTCTCGAGGTACTTGAGTAGTTGCTGATTGACTACACGTTCCATGACTTTGGAGATTATTGGAAGCAAGGCAATAATAATAATAATAATAATAATAATAATTTATATTACCAAAAAAATACACAGAGTACATTGGGTCGTCATTGAAAATACAAAAAAGACAAGAAATAATACAAAAAAATACATTAGTTAAGCAAAAAAAAATAATAAAAAGAAAAAAATGGAATAATATAATTCTATGGTAGATCACAAAAGGGAAAAAAACAGAATATTTAAGTCGGATACAGAAACATACAACACAATATGTCAATACAGAAAATGCATTTAAATTCAGTACAAATAATGTAAAAATATGTATATAAATAACAGTGTACAGACAATTACATGTACGAACAATAAAAAACAATTAAAGCACAAAAAAACAATGAATAGCAGTAGTTAATAATAATAATAATAATAATAATAACAATAATAATAAGTTTATATTGCCAAAAAATACACAAAGTACATTGAGTCGTCATTAAAAATACAAAAAAGACAAGAAAAAATACCAAAAAAAAATACATGTTAAGCAAAAAGAGAAAAAAAATGAATGGATTAATATAATAGTAAGGTAGATTGCAAAAAGGAAAAACAAACAGAATATTTATGTCGGATACTGAAACATACAACACAACATGTCAATACAAAAAACGCATTTAAGTTAAGTACAAATAATGTAAAAATTTGTATATAAATAACAGTGTACAGACAATTATATGTATAAACAATAGAAAACAATTAAAGCACAAAAAGAAAGCTAGCAGTAGTCAATAGAGACAGCATTGTATTTACTTGTCAGAGTGGCAGTAAAAGTACCTGTACAAAGATTTAAGGCGAGCTAATGGTGATTTAGCTGTGAAAATCCATATACTCGTCAATCGTATAAAATGCCTTAGTAGCAAGGAAATGTTTTACCTTGTTAGTAAATTTATCGCCACGCATCGCCCTCAACCCATACGGCAACCCATTATAGAGCTTTACACAGTTGTAGAGAGGGGATTTTTTATAATGAGCTGTTCTATGTAGAGGAATCTTGAGCAATTCACTACCCCTGGTATTGTGATGGCTTGTAGATCCTAGTCTCTCAAACGATGAGCGGTTACTATTGACGAATTGCAAGCACCTTAGTATATATATGGACGGAAACGTCAAAATTTTATTTTGGGCAAAAATTCCTCTACAACTTTCTCGGGAGGGTAGGTTAAAAATAAGCCTTAATATCCTTTTTTGATTTACAAAGATACGGCTGCAGTGCGCGCCAGTTCCACCCCAAGAAACAATATTATAGGACATATGACTATATGCCAAAGCGTAATAGACAGATAGAAGTCCCTCGGTATCAAGCGTGCTTTTTAAGCTTAGTACAGCAAAAAAAGCAGAGTTTAATTTAGCACATACGTAATCAACATGACTACAAAAAGATAGTTGAGGGTCAATATAGGTCCCAAGAAATTTAGTTTTACTAGAAAACTTGATATTAAGTATTTCCTCACAGTCGGACTCTGATAAAGAAAAACGATTAAACATATTCATATAAACTGTCTTTTCCATGTTTAGGATCAGTCCATTCTGCCTACACCATACTTCCATATCGCTACATACACTCTTTACACCTTTGTACAATTCATCCAGACTCTTGGCACCAACAACTATGGTTGTGTCGTCGGCATACATGGTAACATGTCCACATCCAACATTCAGAGGCAAATCATTCACATACATTAGAAACAATAATGGACCCAGCACTGAGCCTTGCGGAACCCCAAGCTCTATCCATCTCTCCTCAGACTGGACACCACCATATTTAACAGTCATTCTTCTGTCGCTTACATAGGACTCAATCCATTTCAGCATCTTCCCACGAATTCCCAGATTGTACAATTTGCTGACTAAAAATGACTTATTTATGGTATCAAACGCTATGGACAAATCAAAAAATACAGAGACCACATGTTTTCCATCATCAATGCAGCGAAAAATATAATTCAGCGTTCGGTATGATGCGGTTTCCGTTGACCTATTTGGAAGAAATCCGTGCTGAGCTACATTCAGAATGTTAAACCGGTCGATAAAATGTATTATCTTATTATAAACAACCCTTTCAAATATTTTTGGAAATGTACTAAGCAGAGATATCTGTCGGTAGTTCTCAATATTATGACAGTCATTCTTTTTATAAACAGGAACAACATTTGCGGTCTTAAGAATCGCCGGAAAAACACCATCCTCAAGACTTGCGTTCATCAGTCTTGTCAGAGGCTGAATAATGCAATTTCTAATCCTTTTAATTATTTTAACGTTTACGTCATCGAATCCAGAAGAGTTTTTGTTCTTTAGCCCCGCAATAATGTTTAGTACTTCTTCTTCGCTCACAGGGTCAATTACAATCGTGTTCTGAATGATAGGTGAAACCGTACAAGAGCATTCATTTATTCCATACTTCTGATACAATTTCTTAGACGAAACAGTGCTGAAATAAATCACAAATTGATTTGCTATTTGACTAGGTTCAGTAACAATTTCATCATTCATGTGCAGTTCGATTTGACGTTGGGTATTTTTTTGCCTACTTAGTTTGACATTTACAAAAGACCATATTGTTTTTGATTTACAATCCGAATTATTTATTTTGTTTTTATAAAAAGTTCGTTTGGTATACCTTATCTGATGTTTGTAGGATTTTTTGATTTCTTGATATTCAGAGTGTACAGTAATATCATTGGAGCCACGATACATCCAGTATAACTCATCCAGTTTTTCCTTTATTCGTCTTAAATCATCGCTATACCATCCATTCACCTGTGCTTTTTTGCGGGGCTTAGTATATCTGTATGGACAACAACAATTAAGACAGTACACAACACCCGCAACAAAACTCGCCCACAAGTCATCACTACACATAGTAAAACCCAAAATTAAACTCCAATTCTGAGACATTATCATATTAGAAAAAAAGGATATATTATTTTCGGAGAGGTCTCTACAGGGATACTCCGGTTTAAAATCCTGAATGACATTCTCACCGACAGACAAATCAAAAACAAACCTATGAGCCAGGTGATCACTAATGTGAGGAGCAAATACATTACACTGAAAGAGACTATTGGGAATATTAGTGGCGACATAGTCTATACTCGATGAGCTTGTGTGGCCTACAGAGTTTGTATAAACTCTAGTAGGTAGAAAAGTTGTGATAACCTAAAAGAGTCAAACAGATCTCGGAGCAGTCTCTTCTGATCACTATCAGCACTATAATTAATATTCAAGTCCCCACAAAAAATCATATATTTCCCAGTTTTATGTGCCAGGGAGAGAGCAGCGCTGGCTAGCTCCATAAATACACCCAAATCCCCAGATGGAGGACGATAACAACATACAACACAACAATCTTTAGAAAAAACACCACACATTTCACTATGGGCTTCAACAGACGTTGACTCGGCAGCACCAAAACGCTCAAACACTTCCCTTAAGCTGTTTTTTATGAGTATTAAAGAACCACCGTGCCTTGATTGGCTTCTACAAAAATACGACAATACCATATACCCAGTGACCCGCAATTCGGCACATGTGGTGGGAAGCCAGTGCTCAGTAACGCACATTATATCAATGTTTTCAGTAGTGAGTAAATTCTCTAAAATATCTATTTTATTTGTTAGGCATTGTACATTTAAGTGACACAATGTCAAACCCTTTATATGCGTCATACTTCCTCCAGCTCCCACTGGGACAATCGTGGATATAAAAAATTATTATGTTCATCCTGACAAGAGCGGACAATAGTTTTATCAGCTTCAACAACACAGTGAACACTATTTGAGACTACCCCAACCACGTCCGGATCAGCTCCGAGAGGGTCACTGCCCGAGCCATGGCATGGCGGCGACAGTATCCGGTCAGGCAAAGTACTTAATCTGCCACCACTAAGAATTGGGAGGTCATTAACTTCATGATTCTGAGCTATATACAACGAATCATCCGATATCACTGATTTCAGTACAATTTTATTATCAAAAGAGAGTCGAACAAAACTAGCTAAGTGATAACAGATTTTATTTTTATTAAGGCGATATTTGTAAATATGTTCTATATTGTTGTGGAGGATTCATTCTTACCCTGGAATTGATTGCCTTTTGCTCCACAAATGATTGAAATTTTGTTTGGATTGTTATAGAGCCACTTCGGGCCCGGCTCAAGGATGTAAACTGCACAAGTGCAAGTTTAGTGACCCTTATGAAATTTGTACCTAGTTTCGTCGATTCGGTGTCTATTCGGACACCGTTTTCAAGAAAAGCAAAAAACTAAAAATGAAAATGGTTAGCAAATACAATAAAACAGTAAAAAGCTCTTGCAGATTGTCAGGCTTTAAACTGACAGTTTAAAGCCTGACAAT
>JAEQML010059043.1:0-29195 GCA_016904865.1 Pissodes strobi
TTAGCAGTATACGTTGGTCTAAGACTTGTCTATTTCTTCTTTCATGGTAAGACTGATTTGAGACGCCGACGACAGCTGTACCATGCAAATTGGTTACCTATAAGTCCTGGATAACCCTAACTCAATTGAACTTGGGAACAGGCAGAAGCGGTTCCAGTGGAGGTCCCAATACGCTCGCATGGTTACAAAATAACTGAACGAAGTTAAGTATCAGTCAGTCAGAAGATAAATCTATTGTAGACCAACTATCTGTTATAATATTTTTTTTTTGATCTTTTAATTTTAATTCTCAACACAAAGTAAATTTATTCATAAACATTATTTCAAATAATTTCATCAATTATATTTGTAATTTAATTATATTGATCATCTTGATTTCACATGATACCATCACTCATATTTGTAAATTAATTGTAAAATTAATATATTTTTGTTTGAATTGTTTAATTTATCGCAAGATTGAGGTCTGTGAGACACGAATTATAAGGGCAAATTTCTGATATTCTTATCTTTATAGTTATTGATCTTTAAGTATTCATATTCAGTTCGCATTGTCTCTAGGAACTCTGGCGCCCAAAATATAAAAATTTCTATTAATAAGAGAACATCGAACAACGCCCGAAGAAAATTAAAACAAGTCTCATGCATACAAAATGGCGCACAATGCCATACTTGATTAAATAAATTAACTTTCATGACAAATTGGCGACTGAGCTAACTTTCGCTACAGTATTTTTACATTACGAGTTGAAATAACGTGTATATGGATGGTAAATGGTAAAGGTAATATCCCAGCTTCGAGAGGATGATTTTAGAAGACTCTTCGAGTGTTGTTAACTTCCTAGATTTTGTGTCTGATACACAAGACACAGACGTTTTACGCAAGGAGTAAACGTGGCTCAGCAAATAACAAGCTAGAATTAAACATCATTCACCACAATATCCAGTCAATTGGAAATGTGCTTGACCAGTTGGTGGACGAGCATGAGTGTGTGGCACTGGCAGTCACGGAACACTGGAAATCGGTGGTACAACTACGGTCATTTAGCCTGGTGGAGTATGAACTGGCTGCTCAACATTGTAAGTTGCCCCCCATGGGGGCTCTGCAATCTACATTCGGCTGGGCCCAGCATGGAAGACCCGTTTGGATCTCACCGAGCACCTGACCATTAATTTTGAGTGTGCGGCCGTGGAAATGATTCTTCCAGGTGCCCGGTGGTCATCCTGGTTGTGTACCATACACCTACGTCAGATGCTGAAATTTTTTTCCAGAAAACTGAAATTATTCTAAGTATAGTTATTGGTGATAATGTTTTAATTTCAACATTGATCTTCTTGTTGACGGCAGAGATTCGGCGGCATTTTTGTCTCTAATGAGCTCATATAATTTATTCCCATCTATAACTGAACGGACTCGAGTGAGTATGATGGGCATTGGTACTTGTATTGACAATATTTTTACCAATTGTTGATCCTTTTCAGCCAAGGTATTACATACTCACATTTCCGGTCATACTGGTCAAAAAATTACTTTTAACTTATGTAGTGATAAATCACCTAAATTTTTGAAAAAAAAAATTGTTTAATGAGCAAGGAAACATCTTTTTAAACATATCTTGGCTGAGCAGGATTGGAAGTTGATGTATGATGAGAGAGGGTGTGTGTTGTTGGGGACCAGTGGAATGCTTTTATGCATACGCTGATACCTGTACTTAATAGCTGTTTTTCACTTAAAAGGGTTAGTAAGAGTAATTATGAGTGTGGGTATCCCGGGGGATCTACGTCTAGTTAGTGAAAAATTAAACAATTTTATGGTCGAGGCTGCTCCTTTGCTTGTCAGCAACTTAAATTTGGTGAGATGTCAATAGGGTCCATTATAACAATATTTCTATGTTCTTGACACCAGTACCCCACTGGAGGTTGGACATATAATAACTGAACTTAAAAGTAAAAACAGTGACGAAATCTCCATGAAGTTAATAAGGTTTTGTACGGAAGAGTTGATAAGGCCATTAAGCTATATAATTAATAATTCTTTCACATTTGGGGTCTTTCCAAATAGTCTCAAACTTGCCATTGTTAGGCCACTTTTTAAAAAAGGTGATCCTTCACTATTTACAACCTGTCAGTCTTTTGACATCGTTTTGAAAGATTTTTGAAAGAGCTATGTATGCTCGACTAATAAAATTTTTTGAAAGGTTTAATCTAATTAATTCAATCGGATAGTTGACTGTCTTGAGAACAAACAGGTAACTTTTGGCTCATTTTTAGATTTATCCAAGGCTTTTGACATTATGGACCATGAGATTCTTCTGGACAAGTTTTATAACTATGGGGTTAGGGGTGCCCCTCAATGTTATATTAATGATCTCATTAATGAGGTTACTACAGACAGTGTTTCTATCATTAACTATGCCGATGACACAAATATGCTTGCTGTGGCACCATTTGTGGAGGGTGTGCTGGGGGTGGGAAGGCAGTGTCTTTCTGATGGTCAAGGCTGGTTTAACGAAAACAGGCTGATTTTAAATGGTAATAAATCAATTTTTGTTTTTTTTAGAACTAAACAATCATCTTTAATATTCCCTAAGCAAGCAGTTGTTCTTTCTCAGAACATAAACATAACATCAGACACAAGGAGCCTTATGAATAAAAATTAAGCAATTGCTAAAAGCAATTGTTGATTAGCAAAAGCAAAAGCTTAAAAAGTAAATGTTTTAAGAACATGTAATTGCTTACAGATCCTAAGAATAAACACCTTAAGCATTTGCTAGCATTCCGGCGTATTCTAAGCAATTGCTTTGTGAACTAGATTTACGGTGTCCCCTCCCCAGTCCAAACGCCTATCGTTGAGGTGTACATGTATAACTTAATTTTCTAATAAAGGTAAAAGAATAATATAAAATTCTCTTTTTTTGCCGACCGAAACGACGAATTATATTGAAATTGCATAATTCGATTTGGACATACAAGTCTTCAACATTATTTACCTCTTCCGAAAAATCAAATTCTTCATCTTCTAAATATTTTGCAATATTGTGCAAGACAACACAACAGATGACAATTGGAGCAATTTTTCCCAATTTGGTATGAACCTTATACTGCAAAATAGGAAATCTAATATTTAATTGTCCAAAGCACATTTCAATTATGGTACGTTCTCGAGAAAAAATATTATTATAATGCTGCTGAGCAGGTGTCGCTGGATTTCTCCACGGTGTCATAAGCCAGGGAGCTATGGGATAACCATCGTCTCCTAATAACAAACAGTTTTCGACCGCATTTCTTAAACAGTCATAAACATTGGAGTTTTTAAAAATTCTGCTGTCATGCATGGATCCTGGCCACTGACAGTCTATGCTTGTAAACATATCTTGAACGTTTAAACTGGCAAATACCTACCTATTGACAGATTCGTCAAACTTAGAACTTCTGATGTTGCTGCAGTCAGTGACCCCAATAGCATTTGGAAACCGATATTTTTGGGACTCAATAAGTTCGACATCAGTTTTGGGAAATTTCATCCATATTTTTGCCTTACTCACAATTTTATTCATAAAGTATGTATATGTTTTGGATACACTGGTTTGATGAACACCAATTTCTTCACTAACTGCATTTTGAAAACTTGGGTCCGTCACGACACGAAGAAAAATTTTCATTTTGTCTAAAGCCGATAAAGCTCCACCACCACTTTCTTCCAAAAAATAGTTTGCAAGCCATTGCACATTTTCACGATCAAAGCCATACAATTTTTTACAATCTTCTTCTATGCATTCCTTGAGTACTTTGTAGAATTTTACTTTCCGATTCAAAAACTCTGCAATTTTAGGATGAAAACCGGACAAATACCACAACCAAACTAATCTAAGCAAATGTAAGGATGGTTTAGTGCATGCTTGAAAATTTACCAGCAATTGCTTATATAGCAAAAGCAATTGCCACGTTTATTCATATTATATTAAGGAAATGATTAACATTTTTAAGCAAAACCTTCTACTTTTAGCTTTTCCTTTGATTTAAAGCAATTGCTACAAGGTCAAGTAATAGCTAAACATTTTATTCATTACAAGTTAAGCGTTTGCTAGGAATGTTCAAGAAAAAGCAATTGCTAAATTTTTATTCATGGCTCAAGGTTTCTTCGAGTGTATGCTGCTCTTTAGATTGGGGTAGGGAGGTTGACTATGTCAGCTTAAAGCTGCGGTTACCTGTTACGAGTCTTAAAAAATTATCTAGACGTCAGGACCCTTTTTGTGGTTTACCATGCTCTTTGGCTCAATTATGAGATTTGGTAACATTTTTTGGGGGGGTTCGTCACATGCACACAAAGTATTTGTTATTTAAAATTATATTTGGTATGGGACGTCTTGAAACGTGCTGGGGGTTTTCTAGACATCATGGTATACTTACCCTCCCTGGAATGCATGTTTATGAATGTGTCTACATTTAAAAAACACCTTTTTGCTAAATATTTGCCAAGTCATGAACGCAATACTAGATCATACCATTACACAGACTGACTTTATCTGAGCGATGCCCTGCACATGAATCTATAAAATATTATAACCGAATCCCTGCTGATATAAGGCTTGAGCAAAGGGTGAGTGTGTTTAAGAGGAGGGTATTAGAGTTCATAACAGAAGTTGAGCCTTATACCGTTGCCGAGTTTTTGTCCCATCGGGCTTGATCGGTGTTGATATTCTCTTTAGGAATTTTAATCTGTTTCAGTAATTTTGTTATGTACAGTGTAATAGTTGTTATTTTAACTGTGAGATTTAACAATTTTTAATCTATTGTATTTAAGTGTTATAGTTTTCCTTTTTTAAATTTAGTTAGGACATGTCTTTATATGTTTTACATTTTTATTTTTGACACTATTTGTTAAATACATAATGGCATTTCTTGTATTTTTCTTAAATAAATAAATATATAATGCAAAGAGCTAAGACCCAAATTTGGGACCCTGTCGAACATCCTTTGTGAGCTACTCAGGTGTTAAACGCATGCCACCAGTTTCCACAGCCTGACTTCTATTCATTCCAAAATTATCACAAGGCCACTATTTGCATTAAAACTCCCCGACTTCAGTATATCTCAAACCTAAATAGTTTTCCAAAATTTTGCTTGACAGAGTCGAGTCCTTTTAACTACCATGTTTCAAGAAAGGGAGAGGAAGATGTGTTCATTACTCTTCAGTTAATCATTTATATAATAATAATAATAATATAGACAAGTGTATGTATTTTATTATCAATCTATATGTTCCATACCTGGATTAAAAAGTATAACTGCCCTAAGACATGCTGCTTCTGTCTTATCTACTCGGATTTCTCGTAACTTATTTACAAAGTCCTGCATCCAGGAGTAGATACCTGTTAAACCAACGCCAACAGCTGTTGATCTAAAAAATATAAAAGTAATAATAGATAAAAGCATGATATATATTATTGATAATATTATATCAATGCTCTTCCTTTTTTACAACATATACTGGAGGCTTGATTGACAATGCTTAGACAGTAGATTTATACTATATTGTTATGAGACAATTTTTTTACTTTTCGTCCACCAGTATTTTATTGAAATTTTCTGTATAGGACCGTTTCGGTTCTGGTTCCAGGGTGTAAAGTGCAGCAGGTGAAAAACCTAAAAAAATACATTTTGAGGGACAAATCTGCCCCCTTGTCAAAGCGAGAAATATTAAGAAATAAAATTAAGTAAATACAATTACATTCGTTCAGAATAGCAACGCGGAAAAAACTTGTTTGCAGTGCACAAGCTTTTTATTGTTTTGCTATTCTTAACATTATAATTTGTATTTAATAATCATTTTAATTTTTAGATTGCTCGCTTTTAACATGGGGACAGATTTGTTCCTCGAAAGTTTTTTCGGTTTTTCAGCTTTGGAAGGGTCACTTAATTAGCACTTGTGCAATTTACGCTTTGGGGTCAGGACCGAGGCGGTGAAAAAAAGGTAAAAAAACTGTTTCACAGAAATGCTTAGATTATGGCATTTAAGATGTTATAGAAGGTTTGTTAAAATAGTAACCCACTTCTGTGTCCATGCAGCCAATGATCTGATTTTGAAACACAGACGAATATACCATAGTAGAAAAAAAATGATAATTTTGCATTGAAACACTTTTTTTCATATTCAGATACGAATTAGACTTGACATACTCAGTAATTGTTAATCCAGTTGCCAAAACGATGCCTTGGGGAACAGTCATAGATCGATGCGTTAGGGCCATGATGTGCAGTTCGTTCCAACTGTGCTTGAGCAAATTTATTTGATCCTGCAAATTGAGGGACGTAAAGTGCGGCAGATATTTGGCCCACTCGATCAGTTGCAGTAGGTGACTGTTAGAGGCCTGTCGGATGATACTGCTAATGTTCTGGAAATTAAATCATTTATTAATTATTTTTTATCGGATAAGTAACCCATTTTACAAATATTATATACACTTTTATTGGAAACCGCTAAGTCAGCCAAGCCTTGGGTAATGTTTATAGACTTATTAACAAAGTTAAGCTGCTATCGAAATCCATAGAGGATAAAGAAATAGCACTAGCCACTTTTCTCGATATAGAAGGCGCCTTCAACCACGCGTCACCAGATTCGATCGGAAGAGCCCTTGAAGGAAGACAAATACCAGGAACCACCCGTCAATGGTTCGAGGCCAGCCTTAAAAATAGGACTATCGTATCCACCTATGGCGAGACAACACTTAAAACAGCAGTCGGGAGAGGATGTCCGCAAGGAGGAGTATTATCCCCACTACTGCGGCCATTCTAGTGGATGGTCTAATCCAAAAATTTCGGGCTGAAGGCTTTCACTGCCTGGGCTACGCGGATGACTTGACGATTGTGGTGCGAGGAAAGTTCACGGGCACCATATCGGAAAGAAGCCAAAGAACCCTTAACATCGTAGACTCCTGGTGCAGAGAAGAAGAAATGTCAGTTAATCCACATAAAACAACAGTGGTGGCATTCACCAAAAGGGCTAAAGCAAGTGACGCTAGCTGGAGAAGCTATACCCTTCTCCAAAGAGGCCAAATACCTGGAAGTCATCTTTGACCAAAACTTACATGGAACACCCACATCCAAAAAGTGGCGCTGAAAGCCACAATGGCTCTAGGTATATGTAGAAGAATGTGTGGGAAAAACTGAAGATTGAACCCGAAAATTACTCTATGGTTATACACAAGGGTGGTTAGACCCATGATAGCATATGGAGCAATCGCCTGGTGGGCGAAAACCAGACAGGTAGAGGCGATGAGACGGCTAAATGGGGTACAGAGACTAGCTTGCCTCTGTGTTACCGGAGCCATGAGCACAACGCCAACAGCAGAGATGTTATTAAATCTACCCCCACTCCATGTTCTCATACAAGGCGAAGCCAAATCGGTCTGCTACAGACTAACACAAGGCCAAACATCACTAATAAGAGGACACAGCACCGAAAACAATAAACTATACTGCGAGATTAAGGAGGATAAAATCCTAGGTCTGCCCTCGGACGGCTCCACTGCGCAGTATAGCCTTGAAAAGACATTTACAACACAAATACCACCAAGAGATCTATGGATAAAAGGCCCACCCATAAGGGCAGACATAGTCTGGTATACAGACGACTCGAAAGCCGACCAAAGAATAGGAGCCGGAATCTTCGAACCAAGGACAGAGACCAAAATCTCGGCACCTACACAGTATTTCAGGCGGAAGTTACAGCTATCATCCTCTGTATATAGGAAATGATCAGGAGGAAGGTGAGCAACAAGACAGTCGTTATCTACTACTCCGATAGCCAAGCAGCAATCAATGCAGTATCTTCCAATATAGTAACATCAAAGTTAGTATTGGACAGTATAAATCTGTTGAACTAAATGGGAAGGGTTAATAGAAAAGTGACCTTGGCGTGAGTGCCAGGATACGAAGGTCATGGAGGCAACAAGATGTCAGACGAATTAGCCCGAGAAGGCTCGTCCCAGCCACTAACAGGACCAGAACCATTTTGCGGAGTCGCAAGGCCCATAACCAAGACATCCATTCAAAAAGGGATAGAAGAAGCGTCCCAGAGGTGGTGGTTTAATCTACCGGGACATAGGCATGCCAAACATTTCATCAGCAAACCTTCGGCAAAATTAACAGCAGACTTGTTAAGTTATAATCGGAAGCGCGCAGAAGTCAATAAGAATCATAGTGGGACTACTAACAGGACACTGCCGACTAAAGAGACATATAAGTCTGATCGGCCTATGCAGGTTCTGCCAGGAAGGGGAGGAGTCGGCAAAACACATTCTCTGCCACTGTGAAGGACCTTCGAGGTTGCGCTTCGAAACTGCGGGTACAACCAATCCAGAAGCGTTAAGCTACACTATGGAGCCACTGTCGAGACTTTGGAGTCTGATCAAGAAGACACGGTTGGACACAATACTCTAAGTACAAGGAGGGTTGCAATAGATCTTACAGGTCGCAGTGACATAAAGGCGATGACACCTCCTCCACACATATCTCTATCTATAGTGAGGGCATAGATCAGAAAAGCAATAAGCAAAAATATGAGAATATAATACGTGCTACATTTTTATAATTACCAAGCAGTACATAATCATTAGCCCTGATGGGTTTTGCTTTGTCATGAATTTTAGATTTGTAAGAGGGAAAGAGATGACTCAGGGTTTGTCCTGTTCTTACATAAAATGAGCCTTGCTACGGAAAATGCATATCTATATTTATGAAACACTCGTACAAAAGTAACGAAGTACAATTCAAAATAGGGAATTGATTCATAACAAAATCAAGGCATTAGATAATGAAGCTAAGGCGTTTGACTACCAGTTTGAAATTTCCTGAAGGCCTGGAAGACCACTTTTGTTTTATATAGGCCAAAAGGCTCTTGCTAAATGAAGTGGCCCAAGACCACTTCTGGCCTTTTTTCCTCCACAGGGCGCATTCTATCCAACATCATGTAGGTATTTTCCTTCAAACCGAGAGCCACATAATTATAATATTTGAGAAATATGTTGTTGACTTTTAATGGCTAGAGCAAGACAAATAGATTGTTTTACGGCACATCCTGATGTATTATCCGGACAGACAACTACGTCGTACCCAATCGCAAAACGAATGAGAATAAAAAATTATTGTTTTGATGCGCTTTCCGAGAACTAATTCGAAATCCAAGACACTCATAAAATTGTCAAGGTCGACGGTGCATTGACGCCCGAAAAGCAAATAAATGCATCACGTCTGTTAACTTTTATTGGATTATTTTGATACCTCCTGATAACAGATGTTCAGCTCCACAAAACAAACAATATTTTGCACGTATAACATACATTTTTTTTTAATCAAATAATCAGGGGCACACCTAGAATTTTACGGAGTGTCGAGAGATAGTGGTTACACATATGTATTACTCACTTAATATTGGGACCCTAAAGTAATGTATCTGAGGCGTTCGGTTATTCATTCTTCGAGCGTTCGGAGCTAACCACATCTGCTCGAAGTCGTAATAATCGAGCAAAATAAGCACCTTAACGAAGAAGTTTGGCTTTCGAAATACGGTTTCCCTTACACCGTCTTCTCCGGGCAGGAGGGCCGACAATAGACAAGCTATTGCCGCGAAGCAAAAAAGAAACTTTCAACTGACAAGAGGCTTAAGTAAAGGACCCTATTGATAATGGTGCCGCCTACATGGTCTAGGAGAGAGGTGAATATGGATGAACTCACCATGTCTGGCAGTACACTGTGTCGCTTCGGGTCGATTTCTAACTTACCTGGAAGGAGTGACGTGGATCCATTAATAGCGTAAATACATAAGGCCATGGCACGCAGAAGGTGTTTTGGTATCATCAAAACCTGACATTGTCTACTGGCTTCACACTACATAGATAGAGCCGATTATATCATACGGCGTTCATATTTTATGGACATCGTTCGCAAGGCTGACCAGATTACAGAGAGGTCCCTGCTTGAACATAACTGGGGGGTTTAAAAACCACAACAACCCTGACCATGGAGGCCATTGTGGGTCAAGCAATTCTACGTTTAATTTGGAGAGGAAGAGGTTCAGAAGACTTCAGTTCGAATGAACGACTGGTCAATGGGTACAGAAGGACTGGAGCATCTCAACACATACGCAGGTCTGGTGGGCACTGATCATTATCAGACCTCTTCTGGAGATGTTGTCATGATATGAGTCCTAACATTCTGAAACATATAGTTTATTATGCCGGAGTGAGAACAGCGAGACCATTGCTTTCTCAAGCCTGAAGGTCTTATCTGGTACACAGACGGAAGAACAGGTTAACCAACAGCCAGAATGAACCTCACCCTCAGACCTCTCATTACGGTTTACCGGGCTGAGATTACAGCGCTCTTTAGCTCGATTGCAGGGGCGGGCCTTGGCTTAGTTCACTCTGTGAAACGAACAGAGTAAGCCTGATATGGGTACTAAGACTAAGCCATAAGGGCATTCAAGGCAATAAGCATGCAATGCCTTCGTGGGATCTGGACCTGATATTGCCCGATTTACCATCAGAGCCAGGATTAGAAGTTGAACTGATTAACGACCAATATAATTTATCAAGTAGACGCGTAATGTATACGGCTTGCTTGTACTCACTTACATGTCAAATTCATACCAAGTCAAGTTACTTGGCAAGTACCGCGTAGTGAGTAGTCGGCTTTAAATTAATCCCTTAAGAATTTTAGCCCAGGAAATGATTTCTTCTGTATTTCAGAGAAATAGGTATTTTTGAATTTGAATGAAACAAACAGTTTTAAACTTTCACTTAGTACTAATTGTCAATTGGAACTATGAAGGAAATTTCTATAAAATAAAATATATAGACATGGACTGCAAAAAAACATATATTCTAAAGTTTCTACACAAATTGTCCTCGATTATGACAACCATATTGAGAATCTAATATTTATTATATATAATCAAGGACATTGTAAAGTGGGCGCATATAAAACACTATTTTTGACATTGTGAAATCGAGGTGTACAGGGAATCCAAAAAGTATCTGAGTTTGAATTAAACATTTTCTAAGACAAGGAAAATAAAAATTATATAAAAACTTTTTTGTATAAGTTATATTCTTATCAATCACTATATACTGTAACTTGTATTTCTATTCTCTTTATTTTGTTCTATTTCAATATTTTTCGATTTTGTGGAAGCTTACTTTCATATTTTGTTACACATTGTTGATAATAAAGTGTGCTCCCATTGGTGGCAGCTTTTCTACCAATCAAAAAACTACTTTTTGTATGCAAAAGAAATACGGCCATATTTTTGTGACCTTCATCAGGTATACGTTAGGTGTACTAAAATAAGGAAGATGATTTAATATTTCGTATTTTGTTATGACATATAACAACTACTTAGGTATATTTTTATTAGGACTAACCTCTAATGAAGTGGATACTTCAATGCCCTCTACCCTCTTCTCAGCTTCCACTATCCTCTCCAGCGGCACATCCACTTGTATATTGGGGGTTTCCACTTCTGAGGAATCTCTGTCTTTTGTCCTCTGCCTTTCTTCTTGCACAGCTTCTCGTTTCATTCCCATTGTAAGACATTTTTGATATCTACAATACTGACATCTAGAAGCAGATTAAATAAAATGCTACAACTATTATAGAGCGCATTATGGTATGTGCATAAATAGAGATATATTCATTATATAATAGAACATAACAGCAAAAAAACTATATATTTTATATTGTGACCATCTCCACTGGTTATGCTTGGAGGAACAGATTAGAAAATGTTAAATTTAGAAAATGTGAAGTATTTTTTTAAGTAGCGGTCGAGAAATGTTATGAAAAATCACATGTACATCAGTGAACCGGAAGAATCTATACATCATCCATTTTTTCAGTTCTACAATTCTAAGCATGCTTTATAAATACCTATACCCTTAAATCGATTCGATTTTGAGATATTTGAACACTCATTTTAATAGCACCCATGAATATTGTGTCAAAGTCACGATTTACAGTAGGAGCAGTGGTGCAGCTACGCGGCCAAGGGTCTTAGTGAAAAAAAAAATGGGCTCTCTAACCTATATTATTTTTCTTAAATAAAATATGCTTAAATAAAGCATATTTTCAAGTATGTAAACTTACAATATGTAATTAAGAATAAAAATAATAAAACGAGAACAAAGTAGATAAAGATAAAAATGATCAATTATTCTAATAAGAATAAAGAGAATAAGAGAATCAAACTTTATTATGTTTTATAACAATACGTCAGACATACTTCAAGACAAGACGAATATAATGTCAGGACCTGTGTTTCGTGATGCCACGCCTTTCTTGGCGTGCAGGTTATGTAGGTAGCTCAGATTAGGATCGTTCTACGTCAGGTGAGAAGAGATAATAAAAGAAGACACTTTCCTGGTGAATCTGAATGGACTCACTATCCTCTCCTCACTCACTATGTCTGGCAGTACATTGGGTTTCTTCGGGTTGATTAAATACATAGAGGTTGTCATCGATTTCCAACTTACCTGGAAGGAGTTTCTCTTCTGACGTGCTCATTAAGAGCGTAATACATAGGGCCATGCCACTCAGAATACCATTTGGTATCATCAAAACTTTGTATTGTCTACTGGCTTTACACATAGATATCATAGGTCAGTGGCTTTACACTACAGTGATAGGGCCAATTATAATATACGGCGCTCTTCTTTGATGGACATCGTTCGCATGGCAGCTGACCAAGTTACAGAGATGTCCTTGGTGGGACGTAAGTGGGGGGTTTGAAAACCATAACAACTCTGACCATGAAGGGGCCATTGTGGGACAAATATAATGCCAGGACCTGTGTTTCGTAAAGCACTCCTTGGTTGGCGTGCAGGTTATGTAGCTCAGATTAGGATCGATCTACGTCAGGTGAGAAGAGATGATAAAGAAGACACTTTCCTTTATGGGCAGTGTGTTTACTGACCAAAGGAAGATTACGGATACTGATAGTGTGATACCTATATGGACAGTGTGTTTACTGACAAAGGGAGGAAGATCTCATTTATAATCAACATATTTAGCCTGTTACTATTCTCTCTTAAATATAAGTCATCGTTTTCTCCACTTTTTCGATCCTGGGCATTCTGATACCAATTAATTGCGACCTTCGCTTTATTTGTATGGCATCAAGAAACCCTTTGTTTTTTTACTTTGTTATTATCCTACATTGCATTACTTTTGTCGCACATCCTGTCTTTTGTATTGTAGTCAGTCCTCCATGCCCTATCCAACTTCACTTCAGTTGCGCTTACACGACGGATTAGATTTTTTACATGTCTCTTTTCTGAAGTTTCAGTTCAGTTAATCTTGTTGTAATTTCGTAATTCCTTAACATCGTAGAACTTTACGTATATCAAAAGATGCAATGGTACCTATATTAAGTGATATCTATCACCATAATAACTATTGCTCAATTTCATACACCCAAATGGTACCGGATATAGCCAATGGCGAACCTATATAGCTTTCTAACTGAAACTAGGAAATAATATCCTTAAAATAAAGTACAGATACACAGATCTACCTGATAGCCAATGGCGAACCTATATAGCTTTCTAACTGAAACTAGGAAATAATATCCTCAAAATAAAGTACAGATACACAGATCTTATGCTATTATTGATAATAACAATAATCGTAACTCATATATCGTTTATATACACTTACCTATTTCTTTGTCTTTTGTCGATTATACAATTCTTTTCCTCTCTGCAAGCATATGATAGGTCTTTTCTGACAGTCCTTTTAAAGAAGCCTTTGCAACCTTCACAACTAAAATAATAAAAAATGTTATTAATGTATTAAATTAAGATCATAAACTTATAAATTATAAATACAGTAATTTCAATCACAACGCCAATTGGTACATTTCGTCCAGTGTGAAGGGACCTACACTTTCCCCCCTCACCATACGAATTATATCAGTCACTAATTCCGTAGTCACGCTTAAGCTTTGATTCCCAACTTTTTCAGGAATAACTAGCAGGTGGTGAAGTGTTTATGGGGATATGGACACGGAACGCTGCTGGATGTAGTTTCTAAGCTTACCCAACAGTTAGGAACATGTTTCTTTACTTCCTTCCGACCAAGACCCTCAGCACCAAATGGGTGTCATAGCATGATCAGGAGAAAATAGATAATATTCTATTGACCATTTCATTTGTCCCTTCGAAGTAATTGGTCAGAGACGTCTACTGAATTATTTGTTATATGGTATTTTAAGCTTAAAATATGCTTTGAGCAATCGTCGACCCATGTGACCGCATGCTAGTTTGTGATAAAGAACTATCAATGTAGGTATGTATTAATAGAATGAAATCTGGCGAATAACTAAAACTAATAAAGGGATAAAGAGCGTTATAAAATCTTGACAATTTTCTTTGCCGAATAAATCTCTTTTTGATCTGTTTTGCCTACAAATGACAATTGATATTTTCCAGAACATTCATATTAAAACGTCAATGACTTCAGTCAAAGTTACTTGTTCATGCTTAGTATCTTACTGTTATGTGATCCTCTGCAATTCACAAACATTTGAATATAATATGTCTATTTTAAAAAGCAAAACGATGATCTGGAAATAATGTATATACTGACTTATTTTAGGACCATTTGCTGTCTGGCACTCGCGTAAGACAGGCATAGTCGTGTCTTGCTTACTATAGTAGACACTGCCAGAGAAGAGTCGAGCCGTAGGAATAAACTAATAGATAAGGTAATAGATATAGGCAGATATAATTTACGTATTTGAAGTAATTATTGGTTTAAACATTTAGAAAATAACCAGATGACAAAACTAATTTAAAAATTAATAAAAAAATTGAGTGTGTTTGTCGACCACAAATCAGTAGTGAAACTTCATCTGCACAAAACAGAAACATAGAATAGATCTTCCCTTATTTTTCCATATGTTTTCTGTTAAATAACAAAACAACAAGTTTATTTTCTGCAAATTAGCTGACACGAATGGTAGAACACACTATTAATTTAACCCCGGCCTGTTCAATGATCGATTCTTGTCAGAGAAAGATAAGCGATTCGGTGCGGATAACGTGGAAGAACGAAGACAAGATAGTTATTCCATGTTTGGTTTGAATATTGGACGGTTCTGTCTATTTTCGATCGTCTCGCAGTATTACACATTTTATAACGTTCGCGTCCCATATTTTGTAACGCTCGCTTCCGTAACACATTTTATATAGTTTTTATAACGCACCCACCAGTTTATTTATTCTCCAGATACAGGGTGCCCAAAGAAGTTTCACTTAAATAAAATATATTGGCACTACCATGATTATTTGAATCCCTTGGATGCTGGATGTCATCTACATTGACTTTTCAAAGGCATTCGATAGGATAAATCATACATTGCTAATACAAAAGTTGTGAACGTTGAATATTAAAGGCCAGGCTAGTTGACTAGGTAGGTCATATTAACTGGTTAGCCATAAAATCATAAAATCAGCGTAGATCTAGGAAACCTCTTGAATACCGATATGCTATCAATGGCAAAAGAGCTGTCACTCAGAAATATTATAGAAACTTCGGATTTAATGATAAAAGCATAATTCATAATTTTGAATCATTTAAAAACATTAAAGGTGCCAATATTTAAATATCAATTACTGAACTAACGGGATTTTTAAGAAACTCAACATAAATGGGCTGCAGTTTATTAGTTGGAAGGAAAGTGGAAAATATAGCAAGACATCAGTTTATAGTACATTACGAGTACAATTATTATTATGTGGATCAAGGCCATAGTAGTATATTAATCATTGGTTCCAAACGTGACAAATAACAGTTTAAATACGGGTTTTTATATGAAACCTGTAATAACAACAACATACAACGTCTATGGGATGATTATTAACAACCTTCAACCCTGGTGTGAAAACTTCATAGATACATGAATATTATTTTAATTAAACATAAGCAAAATCAAAATGTTTTGCAAATAAAAAACGTGTAGGATTCCCGCTTTAAGGCAAGGCTTAAGATACAATTAGTTCAACACCTGTGCCTTTACCATCTATTGAGCCCATGTCAATTTGGGTGTCGTCGTAACTTGTCTACCACATCGGCTGACTGAATTCGTGCAGAGGTGTTTTGATACATAAAAAATCATCCAGGCTTGCTCCTTCGAGTCAGTACTACTCATTCCGTCGTCGAAACATGTCCTCATAACGCAGAACCCGGTATAGGGTACCGCAGGGGCCCTACTTTTGTTCTTATTGTGTGTCAATGACATATCCACGTGTTTGCTGATGATGTACCGCTGCAATTGAGTGCGTCACAGTGCGGCCTTGGAGAAAAGGGCCGGTGAAACGCGAGCATGCGCAAGCGAGTGCGTCTTGGCCAGTACGTTAAATATGAATGAGGCCAAAACACAAACTATTTGTTTTTCGCTGATGGCCGCTTAGTCAAGGGGCACTCCTGTAAAATGCCTGTGAGTCTACATCGATGTTAAGCTGACGTGGGAGGAACACTGTATTCAACTGGTCAAAAATTGAGCCAAATTTGCTTTTAGGATGCCTGTGTGGAGATGATGGTGGACGTTGGACTTAAAAGCGCCGTAGGTTGCAGTCCATTCCAGAGCGAGGCACTCCTCCAGACAAAGGAGTCCCAAAACAGCGACGTCCTAAGTGTTCGCAACTGAATCGTATGTTGATGAGCAGCTTGTGTCTGACGGGTGTTTCGGTTTGACACAACTCTGAGCGGAATCATAAGTGCCAGCTCGTTCGAACACCTTCCGGAGTAGTATGGATAGTAAAGAAATAGGTCCGCCACTTTTCTTCGATGTTGAAGGCTATCAAGATCTTTAGTCAACTCTGGGTCATCCACAAGATGAACTGCTCTCCGCTGTATGGAGTCCAACATCTTGAGCAAGTGTTTGGGTGCCGAGCTCCATACATGGGAAAAGTATTCCAGAGATGGTCTTATCTGGGCCTTATAGAGCAGTAAGAGCTGATGAGATGTATACAATTTTTTTGCTCTACAGCGTGCTCGTAGCTTTTGTGCTGCTGCCTTGACGATTTTGGTGACGTGATTACGCCAAGACATGTTGTTTTCTACGTTGATGCCCAGCAAGCTTATGGATGAGGCCAGAGTCAGTGTTTGTTCTGTCATTGATAAATCAGGTCCTGCGGTGTTTGTTTTTTTTTTGAGAAGACAGCTGCTTGATTCTTCCCTGCTTTAAACTGGACATTATTTTCCTCACCCCATTCCACGATACCGTTCAAGTCCTCATTGCTGGCAGCAATCTGATTTTCCCGCTCGCGTTGGAAGTGAGCAACGGTTATTGGAGTCCGCGACATGAATGAGGATACAAGAGTGCTGTCGTTTGAAAAGCTGTAAATATAATTGTTTGTCCTGTCTGAGCGATCGTTGATATAGAACAGGAACAGTGTGGGAGACAATATACACCCTTGAGGAACTCCGGCATTGATTTTAAATTCCCACGATCAGCCATCGTTTTCTCTACTTTTTCGATCCTGGGCATTCTGATACTAATTAATTGCGACCTTCCCTTTATTTGTATGGCCTCAAGAAACCCTGTGTTTTTTTCCTTTGTTATTGTCCTACATTGCATTATTTTTGTCACATGTCCTGTCTTTTGTATTCCTGTCTTGTAGTCAGTGCTTCATGCCCTACCCAACTTCACTTCAGTTGCTCTTATCTCTCTAAATGTCGTCCAAGAAATTGGAAAGCCATAGGAGTAGTGGTAGTCCGTATGCTGTCAATTTGCTTAGCTATCCGTCATGCCACACCCTATGAAATGCTTTGGATATCTCGAGAACCACTGCACGAGAGTCGCCGTAGCTCTCGATGGCTTTGGTCCACAGGTAGGTCACGTAAGTCAGGAGATCTCCCGTTGATTATAACGGTACGGATATGCACCTGACCTGAGCAGTTTAACTTGAAATTGACATGATTTTGATTGAATTTCTCATTTCACTTATTTATTGTATGGCAATATGTTATTTTAATGTTTATTTTGGATGCTTCTTATATTGTTCTGTCTTAGATTAGTCAAATTTTACTTTTCACTTGTGAAATCCTTTTAATAAAGAATTTATTGTGTGATAAATTTGCGAATTTACTTCAACTGTGGGCCCCACTTTCATTCCCGAGGTCCCTTCATCCTACTGCAGCATAATTTTGATAGCCCATAAACCTGGATGATATTTTTAATTAAATTAATAATAATTATCTTTAATAACAGAAACATTGTCAATTGTCACTAGCTGATCATTTAGGAGCAAACCGAGAGCTCTATTAAATTAATCTTAGGCTGGTGTGTGACCAATGGATGGCGATTACAGTTCAATGCCTCGTGCGGATTTTCTTAAAAAAAAATTCTGCGACAATAATTCTTGATAATTTTCTATTCAACCTTGAGTTTTCATATAATTAACCTATTTGAAGAACACTGGACCAAACGGGTGACCAAGTTCTATCGTTCCAAACACTCGACATATCTTTCATTGGACTTTCGGTAATCTCATCTTAATGGAATATTGTTCAATTACCTCACTGGTATGTTCCTTCAGAACAAGAGTCAAAATTTAAAGTAATAATATTGCCTGTCGATATAATATAGCCCTATAATGTTGATTCTTTAATTTTATATCGGTTTTCTCATTTATACTGACTTGGTACATCATTGGGTTCTTAGTACTCACGTAACGGGTTCTATTTCTATAGTATCAAATATCTTTCGGAACTCTACAAATCCTTAGTGATATAATGAATTTAAGATACGTATGTTGAAGGCAGCGACGAGGAGGACGATCACTCGTATTTTAACTGGATGTTCTGGAATCATGATTCATTCCAAGTGTCTAAGTATCACAATACCCGCATATTTTACATTAACCCCTAAAATAGGAGCCTTATTATTTATGCATGAAGCCGATATTTTCTCACGTACTTCCAGGTAATGGCGACCTTGGTCGAGATATAAAATGGCGGGCGTGGGCGATGAGATACGACAACGAGGGAATTGCTTAGTATTGCTTCGTCGTGCAGTGTACTTTGCATGGAACACGATGATTGAAAATAGACGGTGATTTACGATAATTAGGTGTCTAATGGATGCAAAGCGACATATTTATTGCGGTACTAGTTCTATAATTTGTAATTCAGTAGGCCAAGAATTCCACTATATTATTACGAAACGCTAAAGTATTGTGAAAATAATCAGAAAGGCAGAGATTTGTTCATGAGAATTTAATTTGTTGTTCTCGTCAAGTTCTCTCGATCTTAACAGATCCTGGACTAGAGCGAATGAAATCCATGCCGTGTAAAAGAACACTTAGAGTATGATTCAACCATCAAGGAAGAACATCGTTCTAGAGCGCGGCTTCTTCATATTATTTATTGTTAAATGATTTAGGGTTAGGGTATTTAATTATCCTTAGTTTTTGACATATTGCTTTTTTAATTGTCTCCCTAATAAACTGACTTGACCAGATTTAGGCGACTATTTTAAAGTAAACACTCTGCAAACTTATTATTTGTAAAACATAAATTAATTACTAACGTAGAACCTAAAACATGAAAATGAAGACAAGAATTGAAAGTTAATTTTCGTATCCTGCTTTTGTGTAATTAGACCCAAAACCACATTAATACCGAGATTTATACTACGCGAATGAGCCATCGGCCTTTCAAGCAAGTAAGAACTAAGCTAATCGACCCTGGCACAGTTTGCAAGAGGTGTTTTAAAAGTACATTTCATCTTCCAAGAGAAAAATGACAATCACGCATTGGAAAACTTATCAATAAATCAACATACAACACAAAGTTCACGTTTAAATATTGTTAAGGTATCTACATTGTCAAGGTCTATTAATATTCTGACCTTAGAGAAAAACTGCTGTTTGAAACCTTACCATGCACACAAACGTATTATTTTACAAGATCGTCGACTATCTTGTTATTCTTGCTAGTACTAATACATTGTGAAAACGTTAACGGTAATTACTACTAAGAAAATAATCAACACTTAAGTTGCGGTGGTGACCATAATAATAATAATTATTTATTTAAAAGCAATTCTATTAATATGTTTTAAAAAGAATTTTAGCACTGCATTTGAAAAATTCACTCTTAGTTCTGCTAGGTACAATTTTGGTTGTAATTTAGCTATTATCCCAGAAAGCACACAACAGCAAATGGTTGTTCAATTTATGCCCAGGCCCAGTACTTCTATAGTATTTTAATGGCATTTAATGTCCATGTTATGTACTTTGAATGGATTGCCAAATGCCAGCCTACATATATGAACTGATGAACTGTTTTAATAATATATATTTGGTTTTCCTTTGTGTTACTGGAATACTGGCAAGTGCCATTTTATTGTGATTAATTATTAATTTGCACTACAGACTTTCTTGCTCTCAATAGTGTCCCAATACTCTCAATAGTAGTATTTAACGATTTAACCCATTATTTATGGTCGTCTAATGGACCTGCAATGAAACATAATAAGGCGTCCAGTCAACTCCTAAGCTGCATATCCATTGCGTGTTCCGCTAGCCAAACCATCAACACTATCAGCAGCAATAGATAAATAATTGTCTCTAGGAATATCAAAATCACAACTTGAAACGTAGTCCTTCCGGCAGTTATTTTCGTAACGCGACCTCTCTGTGTATCTATACTCCGCACAAATGTTTGACATTGCAACATGCGACATTGCCAAGGGCGTGTGAATAAACAAAGTCGTCACGCCAACGAGTGTCGGTTGCATCATAATATCAGACTTCAAAGGCATTCCAACCGCCGCCAAATCATGTTGACTCAAATCGCCTATGAAGAAAACGGGTTTTTGAAAAAGATTCTATGTAGTTTAAGTGACTATATCCTAACAGGACACGTATTTAACAAAAAAAAAAACAAGACCGATGTTGTATTTCCTACTGACTGCCATGGAAAATACATGAAACCTGAAATAACAGAACGAAAAAAGCCAGAATTGTAGAGAAATTGAGTACATTAAGCTACTAATGAATGCATTTGGTAATTCATCCCATGCATGTATAGTAGGTATTGTATAGTTTCAGTCTGGGCCCGTTGTTCCACTTCATCAGTTAACTCAACCCGGTAACCGGACTTCCCTAGCAAAGGTACACATTTTCTTGGGCTGAATAATCCTTACGTTTTACAGATTGGATACCGCATATATTAAGTCCACCTACCTTAACCCTAGCAAAGCGGTGAGTACCTAGTCGGTAAGGACATAAGTACTTCCATACCACCTGCAATCTGGGTTCTCTACGATTTTTAGCAGGAGCATATCATTCTGGAGTCGACCACCAGAACTTCCTAGCGTGCTTGTGCATGACGTTCCCATTGTGGATTTTTGTCGCATCAGGTGATCGGCCTCCTCGTTACCTTTGGATTTGGAATACACACAAAACTGGCCTCTGAAGGCTCTTTTCGGGTACAGGGATGCCTCATTCAGTAATGGGATCAGAAGAGACGTCTTCTTTTTAGGTGCCAAGTGCTATGCCGCACGTTGTTCGATCGTTTGTCCACTTCAGGGCTACAAAGCAACCAGGGTGCCCTCCTCAGTCTGTCTAAATAATGTTGCGGCGTCCTATTATATATCATAGAAATGTTTTATATTGCGAAGCCTAGAGTGTTGTTTTCGACCTGGCCCGCGTCTGTCGTCAACATATCCCTGTAGCATTAGCTTTGGTATGGAGTAGCGAGGTTCTGTCAGTATATATTCCAGATATGACACTACGTTGTTTTACAGTATCCATTAATTGTGTTTCTACGCCAGCTCTTTGCAGGACTTTATCATTTGCCATGCCTACAGTCTAGGGAATCGCAACAGTCGCCACAACGTGCACAACTCAAAAGTCTCGACACATATTCCGGTATATATATAGTGGCATATTTCTGTGAAGAAGTAGATTCTTAAGTTCAAAGAAGGTTGTTTTTGCACGGCTAATTCTTTCTTCACTTCTTCACCATATTCCAGTTTTTCATTATTTAGGGTAGCGCCAAGATGCGTGAATTTTGCAACACGTTCAATATTTCCTCCGTTTATGTCAAGAGGAGTAAGGTACTGATGCCTACCAATCACCATAATTTTTATTTTGACAATATTATCATGTGGCGCATTCGTTGAGGTTATTTAGTATTGAGTCTTCAAGGTTGTTAGCTAAGATTGAGGTATCATCTGCATAGCGTATATTGCTCATTACGAGGCCATTGATTTAGAGGCACCGAATTACATGCAGCATATTGAGGAAGCTCTAATTGCTTCACCTGTACTGAAAGCATCCTATAACATTTGTATCCCCAAACTAAGAGCGAGGCCGTAGCTTGTAAGATGACTAACCATCTCATGAAGATCGTCAATGTCATCGAGGAACATTTTTGAAGAGAAATTCATACCGAAGAACATTTTTATGGAGAACGTCATAGAAAAAAATTAAAGAAAGCTGTGTATGAGAGTGTAGACACCCTTAATAGCACAGGCGATAAGATGTTCTTCAGGAAACCTACTTATTTGATCCATCGGAAGGTATAAGATAAAACAATAAGAGAACACTGAAACCTACTCTGATCCATTGGGTCATAGCAGAGAATTTGTAATCATGTAAAGTCTACACTCTACTAGGTAATATCTATATAAGATTACCTCGAAATCGATAGGTATGTTATTATCAAGATTTGATGTCGGATCCAGGAAACGGTCGGGTATCATCACGAAATCCCTTTGTTGGCAGTTGTCCTCGGCCAATGAATAGGTTACCAAGACTAGTCTGTAGGAAATCGGAGGGACGTTGGCTATCAACGGTGGCTGCGAAGGGCAACGTTGGATTGCTACTTTGAATTTCGAGGTTTCAAGTTGAAGATGAAATGCCATTTTCGGAGGAAGCTCGACTGTATGACATTAATGTTAAGAAATATAAGTGTTAGTAGCTCCACCTGGGGTTTACAATAATTAAAACACGTTATTATAATGCAGACGTTTAAAATGAAATGAAATCATATTTGCATAGCGTAAAACAAACAAAGCATTTCTAATAGCCAAGTTGCAGCAGTTTACATAAGCCAACACGATACCTAGAATGTAAATAAAAGTATCGACGCCTAGATAAAGTAGGATGTTAATCGTGGCCATGGCCTTGTGCACGCGCCCGGATTGCATCATCGCGTCCTTCGCAGTTGGCATTGTAGTTCGACTGTCACTGATGATAAAAGCTGCGAAATACGACCGCTGTATGCAATTATACAGTGAAGTCCAAGAATATTCGGGAGTTTATGCAATCTAAGTTCAATTAATAAAGGTTTTTCTTTTCTGCTTTATAGTATCCGTTCGGTCACTGTGCCAATAGTGAATACCACTAAGGACATTTGATTTGATCTGACTTCTCTGATCAAAATACATGTTAATGCATAATTGAATAAACCCACCTATATTTACTTTCTATTCCATATAAGAGGTCTTTAAAAAATCTCTGGTGCGGGTCAATCTGAAAATTGTGAGAATCATATTCATAAAGAAAAATCAAATTTCTTGTCTGTTATTATTCATCTTGCAAGAGTGTCGTTAGGATGTTCAACCTTAATATTTTAAATTGCGACTTCATATTTGCTGGTGCCTGATTTAAAAGTACTCCCTAGGAGACATCCAAAACATCTATGTTAATCCCAATTGAAATAAACATTTTAGCGTCATTATTCTTTGGCGTAATTGATCTAAGTTATAATGTCTTAAATTATTTTCGAATTTGCCTGACAAAGTCTTGGAAGTTTTGGCTCAGGCAATTAATTTATCATGGGAGTCTGGTGTATTTTTTCATGCCTTCAAACTAGCAAAAGTAATTCCACTACACAAGAGCAGAGATTTGAAGCAGCCCTCAAATTATAGACCAATATCACTTTTATCTAGTCTATCTACTACTATCCAGAATGGTGGAAAAGCTTGTTAAAAAAAGGATGATATATATCATTTCTAAACTTCAACCATGGGCTATTCTCATCAGTTCGGTTTTCGGGAGAGTCACAATACCAATGATGCTATTTTTCAGTTTTTGGAGGCACTCTATTCTGGCCATAAATAGTGATGGGGTAACTGCGACAGCTTTCTGTGGCTTACCAAAAGCATTTGATTGCGTTGATAACCAGATTCTGCTGTGGAAGCCTTATCACTGGATTTCCAGGTATAACGCTTTCATCGTTTTAATCATAACTGTCCGGACGTCGTCAGAGGGTATGTATTGGATCAATTTAATCTCAGATTTTGGAGAACTCTTGTGACATTCCGCAGGAGTCAGTTTTGGGCCCTGTTTTATTTTTTTATCTTCATAAATAACCTGGCTTCATTAAACGTTACTGGTAAATTTACTTTATTTGCTGAGGACACCACAACTCTATGGCACTGTGCTGACCCTTTGAGTCTAAAACGAGCTATTCGGGTCAGGGCCCGCCGTATTGGCCCTTTTGGTAAACTTGGCTGTTTGGGTCTTTACTGCATTCAACTGGACCATATTTTTGTCGCCCCAAGTTTGAACTTTTTCCAGGTCTTGATTAAGTGCTGTAATCAGCTCCTGTCTGTGGTGATAAGTCTCAGTCGCTAGTAAAGGTTTTTCTGATCTAAATTGGGAGACAATGTAACTGTCATCTGCAAAACTGTAAACAGGATTTATTCGTTTCGGTCAGCAGGTCATTAATATAGATGAGGAACAGAGTTGGTGAAAGTTATTGCGCCTTGAGCGTTAATGGTGAATGTGTCTGAGATATGTCCATCAACTGCAACGTGCAGAGATCGATTCTTAAGGAAACTGGTAAGCCAGCTGCAGAGAGAGGCTGGCAGTCCGAAGGACGGCAGTTTGTTGAGCAATCCGTCATGCCTTCGAAATATCCAACGCAATCGCTCGGGACTCTCCGTAGTTCTCAATTGCCCTACTCCATATATGAGTGACAGGCCAATAGCCAATATATCTCCTGTTGATCTCTCTTTGCGAAAGCCGTATTGATTATCGCATATTATTCTGTTGTGTTCTCGAGGTACTTGAGTAGTTGCTGATTGACTACACGTTCCATGACTTTGGAGATTATGGGAAGCAAGGCAATTGTGCGATAGTTGGAGGGCGTGGTTTTCTTGCCTTTTTTGGAACAGGTTATTTATGATAGTATCAAGATATATATCATTTGCCATTAAATTTAAGATGGTTAGTTTCTCTAATAATAGTTAGAAGGAAGCTTAGGGGACTCCTAGTTGATAAAGCCTATTATGGTTTGAACGAGTTTTACCGTGATAGTTGTTAGTTTTGGTTTTATTTTATCTTTTATTTTTCATCGTTAATATTTTCAGTTTGGTTTGTCATAATTTGCAAATTTGCAAAAACAGGAAGTTTTGTATCTCTACGGTATTTATATGTGTGCATATACTCGTTGGCATGCTATCTGTTTTTCGATAAATCAAGTAAATTATCCATTTTAAAAATATTTACTCAATGTCAAATTGTCTATTTTTAGAAACGCGTGCGTATATTTAGCTTATACGGAGGATTTTACATTCGAAGCATATTTTTTTCTGTTCAACTTATCTACTATATTGCGCGTTCAGCACAAAAATCTTAGTAGACAAGAGTGAGGCGTCACACGTCAGGCGGTCACGTTCGGCTATGTAACGCACATTTGGGTAAAGTGGGGTCGAGTACACTATTGAAGTGGTAAAAACTTCCTTCATGCGTTTAGCACACTTTTTCCTGAGTAGTGAACGGACTGAGTCGTCACCTCGGTTGTCCCGCCTCAAGCAATTTTCTGGAAACATTCTTTTTACGGTCTTCTGAACCCTACTGAAATTGATGGGAATCGGAAAATGACAAGCATTTTTCTTGGGCGTGTATATTAGTGAAAAAGGGGTCATTTTGGGAAGTTCTAGCGTTGAAAAAGTCGCGAGGATCGAAAAAAACGAGACAACCGACAGTTCGATAGTGAATTTCTAGGAAGAATACTCTGAAACGCTTCTCTGTTTCGAAACTATCGTGAAAATGGACTTTTGAGGGAACATGTAAAAAGGATTTGTAGGTCAAAAAAATTGAAGGTTTCTAGCTTTTTTCTCGAGAAATAATTGACGAGAATCTACGCCAAAACTGTACAAGAAAGCTTTTTAGAAATGATGATGCCTTTTAGACAGGGTGAGCTCGTTGAATTTAAACTGGGCGACGTCCAGGTTTGAAACTACACTTCACCACATAATATGTTATTACTGGAACCGAACGGTCTGGACCAACTAAACTTACGTACATCAAAGAAGAGGGTTACAAGTACAATATACTGAAGTGAAACTAAGCCGGTTTGTGTACTTGCATTCAATTTTGAAATAAATGTTTGAAGCGGACCGTAGCTCAGAGGTAGGGTGTTCGCCTAGTATCTATACTAGAGGTACCAGGATGGATGCATGACGCCTCCAATACATGTTTTCTTTAATTTTATTTAGTTTTTAATGTCGCTTTGTTGAAGTTTTCACTTCTGTCGTGGTGTTAAATACACACCGTAATTTTATTTATTAGTCAACATTGTCATCAGATGCATATGATTTAGTAGATTATTACCATTTCAAGATTCGAAAAAAAATCATCGTCGCATTTTTATAAATGCTTAATATACAGGCAGTTTGCAGAATGCAGTGTTTACCTCAGAGGTCATGGGTTCTTTTGTATAAGTATAATATGTGACTGTCCGTCTATTAAAACGTATTAGAAGATTTGAGATCTTTTTGTAGCTTCGTCTTGGCCAATAAACGACAGATTTCATTGCTAAATTTCCTAACTTCAAATCATGCCATTCCGTTGAATACTTTTTACTCCACCCCTATATCAATTGCTCGAGGTAATTGTCATTCATAGGTTCAATTAAAGGTAGCAAATGTTCGTCAAATGTGTAAACCATTACTTCCCCATAAAACACATTTTCAACCAAATTCTAAGGTTGCAGTAAATATATAAATAAATGACTAACAGTTGTAGTACCTTAACTGATACATAATTATTATTTAGATAAGTTCCGAGATATCCCGGATATAAATATTTCCAAATTGACAACAATGTACAGAATAGTGTCCCTTACCTATAGACTCCATAATGTTTTCCACTAGCTCTGTCGCCGCAAATGGAGCACAAATGCTTCGAACCGCTCAAAGGATGGTTTGGAGGATACGGGCTACCACTTCCCTTCTGCCCTCCTCCTGGCGAAGGACTGAGCAGTCCCACCTGTCCTAAAGCGTATGAATTGGGGCTGTTAGGTCCTTGGGGACTGAACTGTCCTAGAGCCGCTGCGTCTGGTTTCATGTCCAATGGGGATTGTGGTCCTATGGGACCCATCGATAGGTTTTGGTCGAGGGTTAAACCTGAAAAAGTATATTCTGTTAAAATATTGATTAATTGTGGAAACACTGAAATATAATACCATTACAACTTGTTCCAAAAGTAGGAAAATTATCTCAGCAGCCGAATAAAATTTATGGGCAAGGAAAGCGGGGACATTTAATGGTAATATCGGCGATGTTGTTTCTCCCGTACAATTAGCGATATATAGTATGCCAAAAAGTCGACAATACAAAAACTCTTGGAGACTCATTTTGTCTAAAGTCGACTCCTACTAACTTTTTAAAACTTTGAACGCTTGAGTTGGTATTCGGACAAGAGTGGGCTGCAAACACACTCCTAAAAAAATGTGAATCCCTTTAGCCTTCTATATACGCTCCTAAAAACCTACTTTCGATCGGTAGGAGCTGAGTAATTAAAAATTGGGATATGGGGCTTGGAACGCCCCCAAGTTCGAATCTTATATGTGGGCAGGACCTACCGCCGCGCCGGCGGCGCCGATAGGTTTCGCGGTACTTGGAATCCCTTGGACTTCCACGGAATTACATGCGTTTTCACACAATAATTCCAAGGTGGCTTATCCTTACCCCTCGGCCAAACTTCATAAAGTGTCATTTAAGGGTATAGTTTTAACGCCTACTTCAATATCCGATTAACGTCCAATGATTGCATAGCCCTGGACTGAGGCGAAGCACAAACTAAACCAAAAACGTAGAGTTCACTTCGCCTGCTTGAGCTCGAGAAAACGATGCTAGATTAAGCTCGAAGTTTGGCCCTGTACTATGACCCCAACGTTACACTTGCACGTGATAATGAACCTGCCAAAGTCAACTAATATTTTGCAAGCTGAAATTGAAACTGTTGCAAACGTTACATACCTCTCTACAGAATATCAAACTTGACCCCAATTTTCATTTAACTGCTATTTGTGTCAATATTTTTTGGTAAGGAAGAATTTGGTTCCTTATTTAAATGACTGTCCAAATATAAATTTTAGATTCAGATTTAAAATTAGAGGAAGCAAGCTGTAACAATAAAATTGCAAATTAGTTGAACCACCGACGCTTAATTGACTAACCGACTATTAGATATAATTCAAACAACCTTGGTAATGACATTAGGAAAAGGATACCAGAGGTAATTGCTACACCGCGATTGTTTAATAAACTGATGACGATTATTTATTAATTTATATAGACTTTGAATATAAATCTTAGTTTTGAGATTTGAGAGTGTTTATTACTAGAGACAAAATCTATTTTATCTGTCTTTACTAGGTATTTCATCATCTTTATTTAAAAAAAAAGACAAATTTCTTAAATGCAGAAAAACTCACAAACATTATTTCAATTACACATATTTAGTAACTCATTCAAACAAAAAGACAAGATTTAGCAAATTATATAATTTTAATATTCTAGAAATACATTAGGATATATTTATCTCAGTTTTCATATTAGAATTGCATGTCTAAATGCGGCCCTGTGGATTGGGGGGCGGAGGGGTCTGCAGAGCCCTCCATATATTTTTATTCACATTTGACCTGCAGACGACTTCTACTCAAGGTTTCCGCTTCCATAATGAGCCGTTGTCACGATCGCGCAACAGCGACGGGACTACAAAAATAAAGGATAGGAGAACTGGGTGGCGCAAAAACCAGGCCCATTAATCACGGAATCGTGATGAGCAAGGTCAGTGCCGAAAATGAACAGGGCCAGAGGAAAAATTAGGTTTTCGATTCATCAGATTGTTGAGTTTTGGTATAAATTTCCTAGACGCTATGTATAT
>MU192428.1:0-14164 GCA_016904865.1 Pissodes strobi
GAACCGGTTCAAATGATTAAAATAAGTTGAGACTAATCGAAACTAATCGAAAGTTGATTCGACGACTAACCCAAACTAACCAACTCTATTAAAATTGATTATTACGTTTCGGAACCGCTCCATATTACTAAAATAAGTTATGAATAAGTGAAACTAACCGAAAGTTGATTAGACTACTAACCCAAACTAACCAAATCTATCAAGATTGATTATAACGTATCGGAACCGGTTCAAATGACTAAACTAAGTTGAGACTAAGTGAAACTAACCGAAAGTTGATTGGACGACTAACCCAAACTAACCAAATCTATTAAAATGGATTATGACGCATCGGAACCGGTCCGAATGTAAAAAGTTAACCAGTTACACGTACTATTAACATATGTCAAAAGAAATAAATAATGATGTATACGAATATTTCATGATGGATATATCGTTGTAATGTCATTGTAATACGTCAAAATGTATGTTAAAATATTGTAAATTCATTCCTTATTAAAAGACGACTATGTACGATTCTGTCAATAAAACGTTTTAAGAAAATGTCAAATGTGACAGATGAATATATTCATCAATATTTCCCTTAATATAACAGATATTGAAAAATTGTTTAACAAAAGATTTGTATTTTTCGATGCTCTATCGTTTGGAAATAAAATATAACACGTGCATCTGTCGCATTCGATAGTTACAGCTGTCAAATTCGTTTATATTAATCTGACATATCTCAAAATACATTGTTAACATTTTGACATATTTAAGTATTATATCTTGACATAGGTATATTTTTAATCATTAAAAAATGCAATGCAATAGGGTCCGAAACTAAAACAAGTAAAGAAGGTGGATGATCACCATATTGACATGTTCCACTTAAAAATGCCATACCTTCGTTGGGCTCTAACATTCACTAAATCTTTGACGTAACGGATGCCGACATGCGTCTGCGTTGCTCTCTCATAACATTTTTTAAGAAGGTTCGAGTTCTTCTAAATTAAAAATCAGTAATTGATAGAGTAATAAAAGCTATACAAAAATTGTCGTATGTTTCTGTTTAGTTAATAACTAAGTGAGAAAAAATTAATGAAATACAATAGGAAACCGAAAAAGTTTGATTCATTTACGATTTATTCGAAATAACTTTGTTACTAAAGGTCCTATCGAAAAGAAGTATTAAGATATATTGTAGAGAAATTCAAAACATATTTTTCTGCACAAACCAATTTATTCCAACTGTCATTATTCTATAGATAATTGAAAATATATCTGAAACATATATCGTGTTCATTTATAACATTTTTTCATTGTCTTCATGTGTCAAGTTCAAATATGGTTGTTATCATATAAAATATAGCGTAATACTATACAATTGATAAGACAAAGAAAATAAATATTGGTTAATCATATTCACACAAACAGTTAGCATAAAACAATGGATTAATTTAAGAAGATCGTCATAATAATATATATTTAATGAATAATTTAGACATATTACTTAAAAAAATGGCATATGTCAAATGACGATATTAAAGTAGTGGTAAAAAAATAAAAACTTATGTAACATATCTCACTATCATATTAACTCATAATATGTTACATAAAATTAGCTACATTTTTTAATGATTAATAATATATGTCAAAATATAATACTTTAATATGTCAAAATGTTAACAATGTATTTTGACATATGTCAGGTTAATATAAACGAATTTGACAGCTGTAACTGTCAAATGTGACACCTGTACGTGTCATATTTTATTTCCAAACGATAGCATCGAAAAATACAAATGTTTTGTTAAACAATTTTTTCGATATCTGTTATATTAAGGGAAATATGACATTTTGACATTTTCTTAAAACGTTTGATTGACAGAATCGTACATAGTCGTATTTTAATAAGGAATGAATTTACAATATTTTAACATACATTTTGACATATTACAATGACATTACAACGATATATCCATCACGACATATTCGTATATACATAATTATTTGTTTCTTTTGACATATGTTAATAGTACGTGTAACTGATTGACTTTTTACATCCGGACCGGTTCCGATACGTTATAATCAATTTTAATAGATTTGGTTAGTTTGGATTAGTCGTCCAATCAACTTTCGGTTAGTTTCACTTAATCTCAACTTATTTTAGTCATTTGAACCGGTTCCGATACGTTATAATCAATTTTGATAGATTTTGCTAGTTTGGGTTAGTAGTCCTATCAACTCTCGGTTAGTTTCACTTATTCTCAACTTATTTTAGTCATTTGAAGCGGTTCCGATACGTTAAAATCAATTTTAATAGATTTGGTTAGTTTAGGTTAGCCGTCGTTGTACGGGGTCCAGTTCTCATCCAGGATGGTCATTTTACCCCGGCTACATGTCCTAAAGCTTTAGTGGAACATGCTTAATTAAAGGGGCGTTTCACTTTGAAAAGAGTTTCAATTTGATAAGCGTTTCATTTTTTCTGACTTTACCCTCGTTTAAGAAGACATTTCAATAATAAACCAAAGTCATGCAAAAAATTTGTCGTCGACGACTGTACTAAACAAATCTCGGACTAAACTAAACTGACAAGCACGTGGAGATAACAGGTGGCCGGTTTACCTCCCACTCCAAATTTTTGGGCGGGGGTCTAACTTTGACACTGACAGTCTCACCAAAAAAAAACAACTCAAAGTTCTTGAAACTATAGACTTGGAATTTGAATCCCAGTTGCATATACGTAAACTGCAGACGCGATAGGACCTCGCCATACGGCGACTGTAATATAAAAGTTAGCAGGCGCGGCTTCTCAGTAAGGTCATTTGGTTAATGACCCACCTAATTTTAATTTAAGTTTCTTTTCTTTTAACTATCAGCGGATTGTTTAGAAAGTGCAGATGCATTTTCATGCGAAAACTCCCCAATTTGTCCAGTTGATGCTGGATGCCCGGCCGTATTTTAAATTCACCTTATGGCTTTTTACGGCAATTAGAGAACCGAAACTAAGACAGAGCGCGTAGATACGCGCTTTCTAAGGAGTTAGAAAGAGACACATAGTTGATGAAACTGTCGACGGCCGGCCAATGATAGTGCTTTTGGCACTCGCAGGTTCGCACGCTGCCTGGTCTTTATGAAAACACACTCGAACCGCTCCGAGGGAGCAAATATTATATTGCAAGACATTTGGGTTACGGGTTGACAAAGAAAAACTAAATTAATTGATAATTAACCAACGCAGTTGGTTAAGAGTATTATTAAGTATTTTAGTTTATTTATAATTATTTATAATTACCCATAGTTTGTTCAGACCAGGTATAATGTTTTGTAATAATGACGACACTAGCAAATCTCATAAGAATAAATATATTTGGTTATTTTTTGTAAAGTAAAAAGCGTAAAAAAGACATTTTGGGCGTACCACCCCGAAAATATTTCGCCTTCGGCGCTGTTTTGGCATGCGCCTCTGTCCCCCTAGATTTGACCTACTTTCTAATAAATCCACGAGCCGCGCCTGAAAGTTAGGTATAATATCCTCGTTACGTTTCGTCCTCAAATATTTGAATACCTCATGCCTGGCCCTCCGCCCGCTTCGCTCGCTCCGGAGGCGCAACCAACAAGAGCTAACCAAAACTAACCCAACGCATGAAAAGCAACAACATTTATATTACAGTCGCCCTATGGCCAGATCCTATCGCGTCTGCAATTTACGCATAAATATTCCGCATGGGATGCAGTTCGTTAAATAAATTCATTACTTCCGTAAAGCTTCGCATTCTATCACCATACCCTATCATCATTAAAATTTTCATTTAAAGATGCTATTTTGCGCGAAAACTGTGACACTTAATAATATTTTACATTCGTCGTCATGTTAACATTTACAGATTTATAAAATATACTTAAATCGAAGCTGAAATTTAATAATTTTGGTTGTAACATTTCAAAATCACAACTCGAAAACGGTTGGATATTACAATTTTTGCTTAGAATTGAAGGACGAATTGAAATATCCAATAATATAAGTATGTAAAAAATGCAACTTTCAAGTGCTACGACTTTATGATCGACCGTGTATACTTAAAATTATGACTACCTAATAGGCACTCAAAAACCCTAAAACTTTTGTATTTAACTTTTTTCGATACCAGTGGCGGCTCGTGACCTGTTAAAAAGGCAGTGCTGCTCAGGGAAGGCAAAATTGAAACAATTGAATATACTGGTGTTAGGGCGCTGGAGGCGCAAAAATGCGCCGCAGGCGAAAATTTGTACAATTGTCAAGGTCAAACGGCCTAAAATGGTGAATTAGAAATTCGCCCAGCAAAAGTATTTCATTAAAAAAATAGGTATCGATACATAGATTTTCCTACATGAGGCATTATGTGATGGAAAAATGTTAACCAAAATAAAAAATTTTGATCTATAAGAATCCGTCGAATGGAAGATGCTGAACTACAAATGGTGGCATTATCAAAAGTTTCTTCTACCTCTTCCATGCAATCAATAAAAGACTCACGATGCTCAAAAACAACATTGATAGTTCGAATATTGAAGTTCCAGCGAGTTGGAGCGCCATGAATAATTATGCTTTGCACAGTTTTGTCTCACTGCAACCGGTTGTGGTGAATTTTTAAAAAAGGTGGGGATTTCACTCAAATTTCCAAAAAAAAGTCTAACCTGATAACTAGCGGAACAAGCTTTCGACATTATCAAGGACATTATTAAATTTAATTGGTGCGCGTAACAGTGTACAAAGTGTGCAAAAGGATATTTTTCCTTGATTCGGACTTGAACCCCAGTATGCCGTCATGACAGGTGCTCCATCGTAACTTTGACCAATTAGTTTGTCATTTGAATTTTTTAGAGTTATGTCCAAAACACTTAAAATGTTCTCAGCTAAAGTCTCTGCATTTAATTTTGAAGGTACTAAATAAGTCCAAAAACGTTCTACTGGCTGTCCATTTCGGCAATATCTGAGTATTATAACCATTTGCGATTTAGCTGAAATATCGGTTGTTTTATCGGCCATGACAGCTACATATGGACATTCCCGAATTTCTTCCAAAATTCGATCATGGCATACTTCTAATATGCAGTCTAAAATATCATTTTGGATTCCTTTGGAAATGTCTTTAAAAACTGTTGATTTTTCCAAATGTTGTGCTAAAGTCTTGTCCAATTCAGCAGTAAAATTTATTAGGCCACGGAAAATTCCAGGGTTATCAGATTTTTCTGTTTCGTCATGTCCCCTAAGGGCCAATTCAAAAACACCACAAAACTTAACACAATCTATAATTTTTGAAAGCACATATCTATTTCTACTTACATTTTCATTGTTTTTGAATATTTGTCCAATATGCGGAATCAAGTTGTTCCCTAATATTTACAGAACCTAATAATGCATATTCCGTTTGATTGTGCAAGTGATGTTTTCATGTGTCACGTTTTTTCTTTTGTCACTCAAATGCACTAAATCCGTTACACCGACTTGTGTCCACGATTTGTCACCTCCAAATAGTACGCAAGGGAAACAGAAAAGCGCATTTTTTTATTACATCCGCATACCCATCCGTTTCTGGCATAAATATCGCGATTAAACTGTCTTTTGTAAGTTTTTCCACGATTGGATCCTCCTTTTTCAATCGTAATATCCGGGAGTGGACGTCCCCTTTGTTTCAGTTCTATTTTTTCCTCAAAAGAGTACTTAAAAAAAGGTTTAACGTTGATTAGATTATAAATGATATCCATTTTAATATACCGATTCGGATGACACAATAAGATATCAATCTAAACGGCAAATACCAAACACTTAACATACGGAGATAAATCTAAAATAAGCCGACAGCCGACAATGTAAACTTGCGAAAAACAACCCTGAAATGTTCTGCCCGAATGCAGCACAATTTTGCGTTAATTTCGGCGGTTAAAAGTGAGGACAAGGGGCGGCGCGGGAACATGCGGGGGTATCGTATCTAGTTCGCAGTCAGAAACAATAGACCAAATAAGTAATGAATGACCACAAGCGACAAGCTTAGGAAAACAAAGCAGAGCGATGCGACGCATATTCATAGTTCGGCTCGTGACGCCAGTATAAGGTGGCTTTATATTTTTCTGCTATTTAGCGTTTAGATGCGATGCATGTTATTTATTTGTTGTTAAGGTGGCTTTATATTTTTCTGCTTTAGATTTTATATTTATTATATAGGAGAATTTTGGTGGTTCTGCAGTTCCGCAGCACTTATGTACCAGCCGCCACTGTTCGATACACTGTATATTTACCCAATAATAATCGACTTTTCCCATACATATCAGTGATCGTGTATTTATATCGTTTTCCTTACCATTCTAGAACATTTAGCGTAGATGATTGCGGTTTGAATTATTTAATTATGGCTGCTGATTTTTGGCTTGAAAATATCCTTTTTTGACAACTATAGTTACATAGCTTCTTACATAGTCTTCATTGAAGTTGGGAATATTCCATAATTTAATGGTTGGGTCGATCCTATCCAACGACCACAAACAGCATATAATTCCAATAAATCTACAAAATGTACTAAAATAAAAGCTTCTATATGAATCCATGCTATTCAGGATAAGGAGAATATTAAATATTCTCAAAATAATAACGCTTAAAAAGTATTTTGAAAATACCAGATATATTTGCAGAAAAAAAAAAACAAAAAATCTGTCAACCTTAAGCAGCAGGAACTCGCAGTGTAAAATACGATCAACGGCCTCGACATAACTGGAAAGAGAGGAAATGGCCACGTCAATTTATTCCTTATTTCAAGTCTTAATTCTATTAAAACATGACATTCTATTTAAAATAATGTTCCAGGTCATCGTCGTGTTTGAAACACCCTGCTTATTGTATTTACTTACCCCAAGGGTAGTATTTTAGCAGTATTTGAACAGAAGCCAAACATTTTTTTGTTTTAATGTTAATAAATAACATTCACAGCCCTACTTGCAAGAAACTAATTCCGACATTTTGTTAATTATTTTGTAAGTTTACACTTTTTTATGAAATGACTAAATATAATCTAATACAAAGGAGACGGAACATAAGTCTTAAATAAGTCTTAATAAACTATATGGAAGAATTCGCTTTTTTTATAGACATGCGTTCTAAACATATTAATTATACATAATATAAAATATAAAACGTACATTATTTTTACGACAAACCCTACATAAGATTAAATAAATTACCAATTGTATAATTTATAATATAAAAATGTATATATTGCGGGCTAAATTTTTCGATTTTCTTTAAATATCTAATTTAAACTTTTTTCTAGCATTTTGTAATTTCGAAAAATCTAAGATAATTTAAATCACAGCTCTTAAAAAGTTGAAGCCCGCTAGAGTGGAATTTCAAAAAACTACGTGGGTTAAGACTACGAGGAATGACGTGCACAGCAAATTCAAAAATTATTTTGAAAATAAAAATCGCTTCCAATTATTGCAATTATCTACCTGCCTTACAAAAGGGATCTGGTAAGATATTGCGGAATTAAATCAACTTGTCAAGAAGGTTTTTTTACATCCTACGGACATAGGGCGCCACTGTGATTATGATCTGTTTTGTTGAGAATTCTGGCTGATACCTGTAAACTCATTTATCCCCAACCAACTCTACAAGTAATATGATATAAAAATTAATTTATACATAATAATATAAATACGAATTACAAAAAAAATACGTTTTTTACAATATGTCTTAGATGCTCTTTATAAGTAGGTACTGATTTCATTGCTAAGCTTTTCACCAACATCATGCATATATTATTCCGTCTTGTTCTCTGGCATCCCCAATCCCCATGAGTCTCTTATGCCCAGTTTCTATGTATGGATAACTTTATTCCTCAAATAATTCCTATGACAACGATTGTTAATACAATCGTAACCCATAATAATTATAGGCTTCATAACTTTATACAATAGATATCTGGTACTTCAGAAACCGGGCATTAGTGAAATGCGAAGAGAGCTTCCTCTTCAAAACTGCACAACTTTGCATCTTCTATTTGATATTTTTCAAATTTTTAGAGCACTACATATCAATATTACAGTCATGTATATATAGTTTTTTTTATTTAATTAATTTCCAAGTTTTCTGGGATATGACTTCACGATAATTGTCAAAGTAAGTAGATATAGCTCAATCATAAGAACCAAATGCATTATTGGCTTCTAAATGACTTGACAGTTTAGTTGGTTGGTTGGCAGTGTAGTCCAGTGTTGTCTTTTTAGATTAGAACGTCTCTTGTCCTAAATTCACAGTGGTGCGAACATCACTTAGTAAAGAAAGTGCTAGGGAAGTGTCAATCATGTCAATACATACATGTTAAGTTAATACGTGTGATTTAGACCAATATATGTGATTTTGACCAATTTCTTAAACAAAATGTCAGTGTGCAGAATAATAGCTCCGGTTGTAGGTCTCTGATTATGGAAATTCTATCGTATTTTGGTCTACCTATCTACGCTCGAAACATGGGCTTATGCAAATCTACAGATGTTTACATGCCTAGACCGCAGAGTACCAAGTGTTTTGCTGTAGTTAAATACTGGATAATGCTTTACCTTTCGCCTTTTTAAAACAATCTATATGTTGTGACGTATTAGGGAATTGCGTGAATCATGCCTTATATACCTCGGAGTAAGAATATTCTTACTCTGAGTTATATACCATCTCAAAAATTGGAATTTATCTGAATTTATCAAATCGATTACTTTTTGATTTAATTTGTTTTGTTTGATGGGTGATGCAGTTGATCAGATAATTTATTGATATAATCGAAGATTAACAAGCAATGCATTTTTGAACGGCTGTATCAACACTTCTAAGAACATTTCATTAATAAATCAATTTATGATAATGTTATTCCGTCATCAGTTTTAAGGTAATAAGCCGATTCAAGAATTCTATTTGATTCATCGTCATTAACGTCATTCGACATAGTTATTCTGCTTAGAAGGCTCAAATGTAATGCAGAAATGCTTATGACAGGACGAAAATTGCCCACTAAACAAGGTAGTGTTATATCACGTTTGCAGACAGTTTTTTATAAAGTAAAAATAGTATATATAGCTTCTTGCACGTGTTCTGCAAACTGCACCCCATTAATCTGTAATTGGTAAAGCCTTCTTTTGGAAGCTACTCACAGTAAAATGTAAATATGCAGCAAGTAAATATTTAATATACCCCAGGTAGTTATCGAATCTCTCGAGAGAGGGTTGAAGAGTCAGAGAGGTAGCATCTTTGTTGCGGGTTGACTGGACATTGGTCCTCACTGCTCTCAGGGTTAGATGATGATGCGCAACAATTATGTCCAGGAATGACTCATAGCCTCTCTCTAACCAAGACCGTAGTGCGGGGTGAAGAGCCACACCCGACCAGAGGTAACCCTGTTAGCGCAGAATACTACGGATCTAGACTGGAAAGTCGATAAATATTCCTGACGCAAGGCAGCAGTAACCTCACTACCGAACTGAAGCTGAAGATGAAGGACATTGGAAAGGTTCAGAAGTCGGATAACTTTGGGCGGAGTTGAAGCAACGGTATGGTCAAAGTTCTGCGATACGGAAGGCAAAGAAAAACCACCGTATTACTTTTTACCATGTAAAATCATTATGGCTGATAATCTAAGAAACAAGGCCTCCAGTCCCCGGCGGACTTTAAATTGTCAGGGGGTGCTAAGAATCCCCGGGTCAGCCATCAAGATTGCGACGTGGAATGTGAGAAGCTTGTTTCAAGCAGGGAAACTGGCAAACGCTACTCGAGAGATGACAAGATTGCAAATTGATATCTTGGGAGTCAGCGAAACACGATGGATAGGATCGGAACAAACAACAATCGACACTCATACAATGTATTACAGCGGTAATAATTACCCCTACCATGCTTTTATTATTTCCAACAAAGTAAAAAGATCAGTTATTGACTTTATACCAATTTCGGATAGAATCGCTTTACTGCAGTTGCAAGGCGATCTAACAAGAATTAACATACTTCAGGTATATGCTCCAACAGTTTATAAAGATGATGATGTGATCGAAGAATTCTACCATGAGTTACAGAAAGGGTTCAAATCCTTCAAGGAGGAAGAACAAAAGCAGTGGTTGGAGACTTCGGGCTGGGAGTTTGTAATGAGCGAGGTGACCGTCTTGTTGAATTCTGTCAGGATAATGAATTAGTAGTGATGAACACCTTTTTTAAATTACCACACAGACGACTTTATACCTGGAAATCGCCCCAAGATTCTCCTGAGAACATTGTTAGAAACCAAATTGATTTCATCCTAATTAACAACCGTTTCAAAAATAGTTGTAAATCAGCAAAAACATATCCAGGAGCTGATATCTTCTTTGATCACAGCCTTCTGGTTGCTCAAATAAAGGTTAAATTAAAAACGTTAAAGAGAAGAATTGTACCCAGGGATGATCTGACAAAACGCAGAGATCCAGCTATAAGAACAACGATCTCAGAACAACTTAAACAAGAGCTGACGGAAACTAACAACTCAGGAGACACAAATAATACATGGCTGCATCTTAGGCAGACTGTCGCACATATTATGAATCAACATCTTTCCAGTGCCCAATACAGATAAAAGAAACATGAATGGATGGATGGCGGATGATATTCTGAACCTAATCGATCAACGTAGAGAATATAAATTTCATAATCGCGACCGATACCATCCACTATGAAATTCAAAGGAAGTGCATAATCGCAAAGGAAGAATGGTTGAATGGTAAGTGTCAGGAGATAGAAGAATTACAGAGGAAGCATGACTCATTCAACCTGCACAAGAAAATAAAAGAAACACTGGGAATGAACCGGAAACGTTCAAATGGCAATGTAATCAGAGACAATAATACCGTCATAACAGATATAAAGAAGAAATTACAAGCATGAAAACATTACATCCAGCATCTATTTAAGGATGACAGACCTGAACAACATGGTTTTGAAGAGGCGAGTACTGGTCCAAACATCTTAAAAGAGGAAATTATACAGGCCATCCGTCAGTCAAAAAACGGTAAAGCTGCAGGCCCTGCCTATATCTATGTTGATATTCTTAAACTAGCAGAGGATAGTGTCGCCAGGATTCTCACCGATTTGTTCAACACCATATACATCTCAGGAAGAATACAACAGGACTGGTTAAAGTCCACTTTTGCCAAACACTGCTCAGAGTATCGTACTATAAGCCTTATGAGCGACGTACTAAAACTATTCCTGAAGGTCATTCACAACAGAATATATAAACAGTGTGAAGACACTGTCTCAGACACACAGTTTGGTTTCAGGAGTGGTCTTGGAACCAGAGATGCTCTCTTTAGCATGCAGGTTCTGGTTCAGAGATGCTTGGATATGAATAGATCAGTATACATGTGTTTTATAGATTATGAGAAGGCTTTTGATAGGGTACAATAATCTAAAATGATACAAAACCTTCAATACATCGGGCTGGATCAGCGTGACATAAGAATTATCGCTAATCTATATTGGAATCAACGAGCTTCTGTTCAGGTAGAGAACCATGTATCGGATGAGATAGAAATTCAGAGAAGAGTCAGGCAGGGCTGCGTGCTTTCCCTATTATTGTTTAATATCTACTCTGAGTCAATTTTGTCCGAGGCTCTTGTCTGAAAACGAAAGGGGAATTTACGTAAATGGTGTACCAATAAATAACATCCGCTACGCTTATGATACAGTGTTATTGAGCAGTTCTTCTGAGGATCTGCAATGGTTACAACAAGAATTAACCAGTGGTTTAACACTAAATTTAAAGAAGACCAAATTTATGATAGTCAGCAAGCAAAATATTGGGAATGTACAATTGTCAGTTGGCCAAGAAATGATAGAAATAATTGATCACTATGAATACCTCGGATGTTACCTAAACAGTGAATCGGACATTGGACAAGAAATACGGATCCGCATTGAAAAATCCAGAAGTGCATTTAACAAAATGAAACAGCTTCTCACGCTCACGTGTAGACAACTGAATCTAAGTTTAAGACTACGCCTGATCAAATGCTACATAAGTCCCATTTTGCTTTATGGACTAGAGGGATGGACACTGTTGAATCGGCATTGCAAAAATATTGAGGCCTTTGAAATGTGGGTTTATCGTCGCATATTTAGGATTTCCTGGACTGATAGAGTACGCAATGCTGACCGAGATCTTAAACACAGTGAAGCGACGGAAACTGGAATACTTCGGACATGTTATGAGAGGCGAGAAATACCGCTTCCTTCAACTAATAATACAGGGGAAAATTGAAGGGCGACGAGCACCAGGACGAAGGCGGACACCGTGGCTTAAGAACTTGAGAGAGTGGTATGGAAAAAGTACCAGATCCTTATTTCGCGCAGCGGTCTCCAAAATACAGATAGCCAGAATAATCGCCGACCTTCAGTAGAAGACGGCACCAGAAGAAGAAGTTATCGACTCGAAATTATTATTGAAAAACCCTAACAAATTTTTCAAGTGTTATTACTTGGCAATTTTGTAGAGGTCATGAGCAATATATATAAATACAAGTTTAGCAACTCCTTCAGGCCAAGATGCCATCTCACTGATCATCGGTGGTCTTGTTCCATAGTTATCGCTACATACATATGTTGGATGTGTCAATATGGAGGTACTTCTGGAATGTCTGCATGTTTCTAAGCACCCCACCACTTTTATAGTAAACACAGGTACTAAGTACCTTACCATGCTTACAGAGTATATATATCTGCATGCTTGATATACTTAGAGTAGGAGAAGTTAGTATGAGTACACATTTGTATTTTCAAAAAGTCAATTACGTTAATATTATAAACATCGTGCAACTATAGGCAACAAAGGAGACTGTTGATATTACTTCACTGTTACTACTAACGATGTTTCAACACACAGCTGCCAAAACTAAATCATTAGGCCTTTATTTATGTTTCTTTGGAAAATGGTTGAAAACCGCTAACGGTTTAGGAAATTTCATAATAAGATTTACCTACCCATTATTTTGATTGTTGCCTATAAGTGTTTAAGTTGATTAAAGGCAATCTAAATAAAACATTATATTTATGTATATTATAGAGAAAACATATATCCCATTTCCATCACTCAGCACTCTTATGTATTTTATACTCGAGTTACCATAGAAGCTTTACGTGCTTGAGAGGAGTTGCAATAATAGCTATATGGAGTTTAATCCCTCTGTTTTACTTTCGGTAAGTATAGTATTTTTTTTAAATAATCATTTAATTAATAACATTACTGATTGTTTATATACCAAATTACAGTGTATACTGCGGGGGGGATACTCTTTGAAACAGTTGCATTCATAAATTGATCCTTTTATACCCGATAACTATCGAAAATTTGGGTTTAAGTTTACAATTGCTTATTTTGTAGGTAAGTGTTCTACACAATTTTCGTTACTAATTTGAGCAGACATGTGAATGATGAGAGCAGACATCTAAACAGGTAAAATAAGCCAAATGAACAAATGCCGGCTTATTACTTTAAAACTTCCATCTTGGCACCTTGCAGTATCAACCATAGAATAATGTGGTTTCCTTAACACTGTGGTATCAATACATCAGGTCAACATTCTACAAATACAGTGGAAAATAAAACATTTCACTCTTTGTTCTTTATTATCTTTTTGCCTATCTTGCTTGCATATCAGTCTGTATCGTGTTTTAGAAAATAACTTCTGATCTGAGAAAGCTCCAAGCTTGCATTTTAAGAAAAAAGTTGCTAGAGGTACTGCAGTGGTATTTTCCCGCAAATAAGCATTATTAGTCAATTCTTTGCTTTATTATGTTTGATCTGGTTTTTTTTTTGACGGAACTAAGATTTCTCAGATTCATATCGATAACCCTGATCTATTATCTTGCATTACACCTAATCACTCGAAATTGTTGACGAATTTAATTAACATTATCATTATTATGCTGGTTTGCCATTACCATCCATGACGGATCACACATTAGATATTTCACTTTTTAGTTACTTAAATTAGGGGTACGAATAGCAATGCATTCTTGCAATTTAGTTTAATATTAATTTAATCCTAAACAACAATAAATGGTCTAAGATTCGATTTAATAAATAAAGCAAATAAACGCTAATAATACCCATTTGCAGTGCGCTTACCAAACATG